>PJEM01010365.1:0-63227 GCA_004023845.1 Helogale parvula | reverse complement strand
TTACTTACTACCAGTCCGTTTACCTTCCCTCTTGCTTGTCAGGTGGTGACTTCAAGCTTTTCTCTGGGCTTTGGTGTTCTGTGACGGTGGAATTGATGGTGGGCATGGTGGGGACAGAGATCTTGCCCACATACAGCTAGTAAGGGAGACCGCTCTGCTCCTCGGGCGCCAGGAAAGTCCTGGAAGTCCTGGCACCCTCAGGCCAGAGACGAAGGACTTCCGGACGCAGCACAGCAGCATCAAGAGCCCATTTGTGTGGGTCCCCTGTGCCCTCCCGCACGTCCCATCCGCCCCCTTGACGCCGTGCAGGCAGAGAACTTGGATCCCAGCTGAGGCCCTGGGAAGCTCACCGCACTCACAGGGAACAGAGCCAGCCTGCTCCTTCTCCAGGGGGAGAGGTTCCCTCATCCCTTAAGGCTGCTCGAGGCAAACACGACCCTGAGAAATTGTCCGGGGAAGGGACTGTCAGCACTTGGCGCCGTCAGTGTCCCAGCAAGCGTCCCAGAACGCTCGGGGCCAGGACGGTTTGCCTCTCCCAACGCGCCCCCCGTGTGGACAAGAAGGCAGTGCTGCTGTCCGCTGGCAGTCACTGACGGTCCCCTTTAGGAATTCCGACGCCGTCCAGGGAACTGCCAGGGCTGCCGTGCCCCTGGGAAGTTTGCCGCTGGTCGTCCTGCCGCGTCTTAACCAACGTGAACGCTGGTTCTTCCAGCTTGGACTCCCTACCGGGGGTTTTATCTGAAGATTCTTGATTCTTGGCTCTTGTATGTGTTGGGGGCCAGGTGTTTTATCTGGAGGGCCAGGAGTTTGTTTTCATCTCTAGATTATTTACTTTCTAAGACTCCTTGAAAATGCTCAGCCACAGGTTGCAGAGCCTCTGGATTGGCAGTTTCCCACCTCATTTTATTTTCCCACCTAAGTCCCCTGCATCGGCCTGTCTGCCAGAGCAGCTCGGCCAAGATTAAAAATCGCATGAGAAACTCTGGAGAGCTTAGGTCAGGACGTCTTCCGACACCTAACGGCCGTGTCCAGCAGCTGCCCCAGAGAGGGGCTCCAGTGACCACGAGCTCACATGCTTCAAGGCCGGTTACTGCCAAGGAGCCCGTGTCCATTTCCAGTGTTCCTTTACCCAGAGAGGCATGGACACCGGCCTGGGAATCCAGCCACACCCTCCGGTCTGGGCCAGCGACAGGAACTTTGTCACAGATGGCCTGGACTGGTCAGGGAGGGGGATGGACCCTGCCATCCCCCAGTCCCTTCCCATCAAGGTCTGGCCACGGGACGGGGGTGTGGGGGGTCCCTGATGGTCCACGTTCAGGGCCAGGGCCCCCAGGAAGCCTCCCCCACGACCCCCTCCAACCTGCTCTTGTGTCTTCCCTCTCCTCAGAGACAGGCAGGTGCCTTTCCCGCGCCAAGGCCTCGGCCCGGGCCCAGCTGTCCTGCAGCAAGGCGGGCGGCGTGGAGAGGTGCTCCCTGCTCTGCCCCGCCCACTCGCTCTTCCTGCCAGGTAACTGGAGGCCATCCCCAGGAAGGGAGGGCGGAGTGGGGGGCTTCCCTCCCTCAGGTCCACCCCTACTCCCTTCCGTTCTCCAGGAAAGAGCCCAACCTAGGAATGAGCTCCACCCACCCACCCATCCCACCCCCTGGCCTTGATCGCTGAGTGATCCCCAGCCCTCTGTCTGGTTCTCCGTGGCCCAGAGCATCCCTCCCACCAAGTGCTGCAGGCTGCCCCCCCACCCCGCAGCCACTTATCCAGAGCCATCTCTCTGAGGCTCTAGGAGCGGGGGGCACTGGCAGGGAGGTGGGGAGCGCCCACGTCCATCTCACCACTGGCTTCTCTGCAGACTCGGAAAACAGCTACAGCCTGAGCTGCGGGATCCCGGGCCTCCAGGGCAAGACGCCGCAGAAGCACAACAGCACCGGCTCCAGCGCCGGGCCCAGCTGCTCAGGTACCCCGGCTGCCCATGCTGCACGGACCTGGTGACCCCTGGACTCGGCGGCCAGCACCATACTGGGCCGAGATGGAGAGGTGCTCATGGTCCAGGGTACTGGGAGGCCTAGAGCAGGGCTGGGACCTCCAAGCAGCCGGGCTACGGGCTGAGACCCAGCGCAGGGGCAGCAAACTGCGGAAGGGCCCTTCCAGCCCGGAGGCTCTGGGCCGTGGCCCCAGTGACCCTGAGGTGCTGGCGGCCTACAGGTCTGAGTCCAGTTCAGTGAAGTGACCTGCGTGCACTGTGAGCACATGATCCCAGAAGTACCGGAGGCACAGCCCACCTCCGTGCCCCTTGGGACCCACCAGCCAGGTCACGGTCAGCCCGGCAGAGGCAGGAGGCCATGTCTCCACAGCTGTTCACAGTCGGGATGTTGAATTCAATGATACAGGGGCGCCTGTGTGCATTGAACGCACACAGGCTGTGAGCCCGGGTGTCTGTGACTGTGGGGTTCTTCAGTTCTAGCCTCTGGGGTTTGCTCTTTAAGAGGACCAGCAGTTTGGGGCCTCTGTGTTATTTCAAACCCCCTTCCCTTCTGTGCTCCCCTCTCTCTTCTCTTCTCACCCCCTTTTCCCAACTGCATTAGCCACGTGCCCTGGCCGTGGTGATGGGAGGGGCCTCCCCTTCCCCCTCCCCAGGAGACCTCTGGCTGGGTGGCCCCTGGCTTGTGCTTGACCCCACCGCCCATGCTCCCACCTTCCTCGGGCCTTGCGGGGAGGGAAATAAGGCAGTGGAGGCTCCCCAGCCCCAGCCCCCAGTGGGTCTGTCCCCTCTGTGGCCCCACCCCACCGCCTCCCTGCCCACAGGAGAGGCCGCCACTCGGGGTGGTCTGGGCTTTCCCCAGGTGCACCCGCCTCCATCAGGCAGAAGGCCCGCTTCAAGATCCGAGATGCCAAGTGCCACCTCTGGGCCCACAGCCGAGAGCCACCAAAGGAGGCGCCGAGGCAGCCGCTGCTGGGTGAGTGGACTGCCATGCACCGACCCTCAGGGGGGCGGGGGGGTCCCCAAGCCTGGGAGCTGGGAGCCCAGGGGCCCAGGAGTTGGGTTTCCAAGGCTGGTGGCCCCTCCTTGTCACCATCACAGTACTTGAGCCCCCAGGAGCCAAGCCTGGAGCACCACAGCCAGCAGTGTGTCCCTTGGGAAGAAGGCCAGCATTTGGGTGGAAAATTCAGGTCTCCCAGCATCCCTGGGGCCTGTCACCCCTGCCTCCCCGGGGTGGGTTAGAGGAGAGCACCCCGGGGCAAGGGCAGCCTGATTGCGTCCAGGAGGCCTCACGGGTTCACACAGGGGCTCGTGCTTGAAGGAGGGGGCCCAAGAAGGACGTTCCAGGCTGGGGGTCAGTGGTTAGCGTAGGGAAAGCTTGATGAGAAGGGCCCAAGAGTAAAGCATCCCAGCTCTGTTTCCACAAAGATTTCCTGAGCTCCGTAGGATTCCTCCCCAGACCTAACAGAGCATAGCACACACAGACCTGACCCAGGCCTGAGCTGAGCCACGCAGGCGCCTCTATCCACAGCGGCTCGATGGGCTCAGGAGGGCTGGCGCGGGGCCTGGCTCGGCCACCAACCCGCCATGAGACCGCGAGCCAGCCTGGCCTTCTGCAGCCTCAGTTTCCCCACCTGCACCGTGGACCATCGGGCGAAGCTTGAGCCTGGCCAGTGGCAAACTGCGCAGGCTCCCGCCCCGTGCCACCGTTGCCACAGCGGTCCCCTCTTTGTCCAGAAAACTGCCACGTGACCTTTGTGAACTTCAAGTGTGACTCCTCCAAGAAGAGGCGCCGTGGCCGGAAGTCCCCATCCAAGGAGGTGACGCACATCACGGCGGAGTTCGAGGTGGAGGCAAAGGTGGAAGAGGCCTCAGGAGGTGGGCGGGGCCGCTGAGGGCTCAGGGGCTGGCAGGGGCCTGCGGGCACGAGGCTGGGCCCCCCCACCCCACCCCAGCCACCGGACGCAGAGGCCAGCCAGGCAGAAGGGGGAACTGGCGTGGGTCCGTGCCCATAGCCCAGGATGGAAGAGGAGGCGCAGGGCAGCGAGAAGCACGTGGCTCAGGGGCCTGCAGGATGGCCACATGGCCTCTCCTGACCGTCGCCCGTGTGCTTGCTGGGGCCTGGAAGAGCTAACGCCCGTAGCCTTTCCGGAAGAACTGAGCCCCAGGCCTGTCTTTCCCAGGCTCCAGAGGGGGCTTACAGTGCTGGCTTGTGTTTCATGTCAGTGCTTTCTGGGACCTGTCGACAGATGTGTGCTAGGTGTGCCCAGGTCCTGGGCACTGTGGAAAGAGGGGGCCAGGCTGAGGTCCTCACGCTGGCAGCATGCCCAGCAACACACACACAAACCACCCAGTGCCAAGGGAGACCCCAGGTGGTGGGGGCCTGAGAAGAAACAGGGCCCAAAGCTGAGGTGCCTCCCCAAGAGAGGAGCCCAGGAAGTCTCCCCAGAAGAAGCACCACATGAATCAGGACCTAACATCAAAAATCAAGTGGAAGAGGTGGCAGGGAATGGTGTTCAGACAGAGGGAAAGGAACGGACGAAGGCACAGAGGTCAGAGAGAATGGAGCCTGTTCAGGAAGCAGTGAGCGGGGCAGGGTGGCTAGAAAGCAGAGTTCACAGTGGGCGACAGATGGCTGGGGGCTAGAGTGGCGCGGCAGGTGGGGGCCCCACCACGAGGGGCCTTGGGTTCAAAGCCAGAGAGCCGGCGTCATTCTGGGAACACCGGCAGCCTCAAGGCTGTGCAGGTGGCAGGGAGGGGTGCCCGTCCGTGAGCTGTGCCCTGGGGAGGTGATGTGGTGCGGTGGCGGAGGCCCACCAGGCAGCCTTGGGTGGGTCACACCTGTCGGATCCTCGGTCTCATCTGTCAGGTGGACGCAGCCACGGGGCCCATGTGGCCGCTGTGAGAACCTGCTCTCGGCAGAGGCCTGGCAGAGGGGCAGCTCGGGAAGAGGCAGCTCCGAGGGGCTGCGAGTGACCGTCCCTCCCGCCCCCACAGAAACCTGTGAGGCCGACTGCCTGCGGAGGCGCGCGGAGCAGAGCTTGCAGGCGGCCATCAAGACTCTGCGGAGGTCCATCGGCCGGCACCAGTTCTCCATCCAGGTCGCAGGCACAGAGTACGCGATGGCCCAGTGGCCGGCCAAGGCCCTGGAGGGCCAGGGGGCGTGCAGCGCGGGCCAGGTGTTACAGGACGGGAAATGCGGTGCGTCCCTGCCCGTGGCCACTGGGATGCCCACCAGGCAAACTCCCTCTGCCCCTCCTTCCGCGGGTGGCCTGGGTAAACAGACACCTCGGGAGGGGACAGGAGACACAGAAGCCTGCCACAGACCCCCGTGGTGCTCATCACCATGGCTGTCGTTGGAAGAGCACTCCCCGGGAGCCAGGCCCTGGGCAAGGCTCTTCTTGCCGGGCGGACTTTTGCACATCTGACCCCGCCAGGGTCCTGCGGACAGGCAGGACGGGCGGAGCACAGGCGGGCACGGCCACAGTGAAGGGGCAGGGGGGCGGGGGGCACGGGGCCTAGTCTGTGTGGCCAGAGGCTTCCCAGCAGAGCCAGTGTAGGAGCCGAGCACAGCAAGGACGCAGGGGAGGCCGAGGCCGCCCAGGGCTGCGGCACCAGCCGCAGGGAGCAGGCCAGGCCCCAAGGGGGCTCGGCCAGGGCAGCCAGCCAGGGCCCAGGCCCAGGTGGTGAGTGACCTGACCGAGCAGGGCAGCAGCCTTACCACCGCCCCCCAACCGCCGTCTCATCAGGGGAAGGCTTCGTGGAGCGAGGGCCGGGGAGGGGAGGCGGGGGGGGGGGGGGCGGGGGGAAAGGAAGGACTGTGCTCGGGCAGCGGGCAGGGCAGAGGGCCCCGGCCTTCGTGACGTCATTCTGTTCCCTTTAATAGCTTATTTTGGAATTTCAAACGTTCAGAAATACCGCCAGGCAGAACTTCCACGTTCTCTTCATCCCGATTCCCCCGTGTGCCGTCTCACGCCCTCTGGGGGGTGGGTGTGTGTGTGTGTGGCCCTGACCCCCCCCACCGCCCCGTCCAGGCCACACCCCCCATTACATTTCCCCCACTCCTCCCACAACGCCCCATCCTCCACACTTAGTGTCTCCCCGGATCCCTTCATTCTGGACCAGTCACTTGCTCCTTCCCTGCCCCTCCCGACCCCACTGTCCCCAAGGGCTGGAGGGTGACCCTAGCAGACTGCGCCCCACGTTTCTGAGACCAGCCCCCATTCTCGGCAGGAAAGCCACACGGAAGGCCTGCTCTTCGGCGCCCCCATCAGGAGGCACAGGATACTGACCCAGTCCCCCCCTGGTGCCTCCGCCATAATCCACCCGTTTCCTTCTGTAACGAGTGAGGGTTTTCCAGGGATGTATTCTGAGTTTGCACCCACATCCTGCTCCCCATCAAACGGCCCCCCCACCCAGCAGCCATCGCGCCCAGTGTCCACTCCAGCCGGGTCAGCACCTCCACTGTGGCTGCCAGCGGTATTCTCTACTGCTGGCAGCCCTTGTCCGGGTGTAAGTTAGGGCTCTCCAGTAAGAGCCCTGCGCCCCCCCCCATTTATAAGTCTGTCTGCGTAGCCACACGTCTGTGTACTTACATCAGTGTGGACTGAGATTTCGCTTTTACTCGCGGGGGTGTCATCCATTCCTAACGTGATTTAATTCGGTGCTCAGACCGCCCCCATTGTAGCCCGTAGGTGCCCCATCAGACCGGCCCCCGCATCCTTTTGGCACGCGCCATGCCTCTGTCACTCACCGAGGATTCTCTGGCACCAAACCTGGACTTTCCCTGCCCCAGCCTTTGGAAACAGTCAGGGCCCTAGGACCCCTAGAGGAGGAGGAGGACGTGGAGAAGCCGAAGTGGGGCTCTCCTTGCTCCTGGGCCATCATTGCTTCTAGCTCTCTCATTGGGCGGAACTAGAAAGCACGAGTTTTTATATGTATTCGCATTCACGCGCGTACGCAAGTGTGTATCTATGTTTACGTAGGTGTAGATGGATACCTCAGCGTGCGTGTGCGTGCGTGTGCGTGCGTGCGTGAGCGTGTTTTATGAAACCATGAGTCCGCACCAGCTCAGCTGAGCCTCCAGCTCAGCACCTCAGGGCTCTCTCTAACCTGCTCTCTTCTCTCTTCTCCAGGGGCACATTCGGCTCCCTTTCTCCTCATTTGCTCAGGCAGTCTTCTTACTCATCAGTCTGCATGTTTGCACGATGCAGGCGGCCACACTGGCTCTCCCTTCAGCCCCCTGCCCCCGGACGACCCCAGCCCCCAGCCCTTCCTGCCCCTGCCCCGTCACTGCCCCCCCCACGCCCTCTGCACCACCCGTACCTCCTCAGAGGGCAGCTCCACCACATGAGGAAATAAAGGGGAGCGGGGAGAGCTCGGTTTGGATGAGGGATGTCGTCCAGGAAGCAGTTGGCACTTGGGCCGAGGGGCTGGAGGGCAGGATGAGGGCTGAGGAGGAGGGGTCTGCCCAGGACCCTGAGCAGGTGCACCCAGGATGCGGCGTGAGACCAGGGTCAGGCCTCCAGAGCCTTCACAGATGGCTGCTCCTTGCTCCTACTGTCCTGAGTGGGTCTGGGCCCTTCTGGGCCCCTCGAGCCACGGGGATGAGGGATGCGCCCTGTTGGGTAGGACAGAGCCCGGGAGACAGACTACCCAGCCACCATTCCCACCTCCACCGCCAGCCATCCCTCCACTTTGACTTTGCAGTGGCCTGCGGGCCCGGCACCCACTTCAGCGGAGACCCGGACCAGTGTGTGCCGTGCGCACCGGGGACCTACCAGGACGGGGATGGCCAGCTCAGCTGCACACCATGCCCCAGCAGCGACGGGCTCGGCCTCGCCGGGGCC
The DNA here is from genome assembly GCA_004023845.1 of Helogale parvula. Lineage (NCBI taxonomy): Eukaryota > Metazoa > Chordata > Mammalia > Carnivora > Herpestidae > Helogale > Helogale parvula. The sequence continues at coordinate 55,405 of PJEM01010365.1, read as the reverse complement.
CGCAACGTGTCCGAGTGTGGAGGCGAGTGCGGGGCCCCCGTGGAGCGAGGGGTTGGGATGGCAGTGGGGATGCTGGGGGTCCCTCCTACCTCTACTGAGGTCCCCAAAGCAAAGGCCTGGTACCTCATGCCAGTCTCTAAAGCTCTGTGCCGTCTGCAGGGCCCGGTATGGCTCCCAAGTCGCCACACTCACAGAGGACACTGCACGCCCCAGCGTCCCTGTGCCCGTGAGCCCCAGGCCGTACTTAGCGCCCTGGAAAAATGTGGTTCAGAAAGGGCTTTCCCGTTCACAGACCCTGGTCATTTACCGGCCAGCTCACTGTCTGGAACGGGGGCACCCAGCGCTTCCTGGTTGACCAAACGCATTACATTGTGCGGAGCACCACCTCCTCGTCCAGGTGCTCTAGGGGGTGTCCCATATTCTCAGCAACAGCTACTCTATGTAAAGAACTTTACAGTTTGCCCTGTAGAGGGCTTGGAAAGCCCTTGTTTAATTTACCAAGCAGTTTGGTTTGCAAAGGGCTTTTCCAGTTACACCTCACGTAACCACATCTGGGAAATGGGCTCATACCCCCACCCATCAGCTTCCCTTCCCGGGCCATCGTGGGGACCACCCAAGAGAACAGGTGGGGAAAGGTGTGCCCGAGAGGGTGGGTGAGCGGGATCCTGAGGACAGTGGAGACCACAGCCAGAGCTCAGGGCCCGCCTTGAGCCTCTGCAGGCTGGCTGGCTGTGCCCTCTAGGAGTGTGGGCTCTGCTCTTAGTGGGAAGGCGACTGTTTGAGAGCAGAGAGTGGCCACCACTGGTAGGAACAGAGAATTCAGGGTGTGGGCTGAGAGGACCCCCACCCACCCCTCACCAATGCCGGAGCGCCCTCTACATCCTGACTTCCTGCTGGGTGTGCGGTCCCCTCCCGTTGTCTGACCGGTGCCCTCCGGGACCCCACAGACCCCTTCCCTCTACTCGGCCTAGCCCTGCGGGCAGACAAGGCAGGCCGGCCTGGAGCTCGCCAGCCCCCTCTCCTCATGTGAGGGCGCAGGGTGGCCCTTCCCCGGGGAAGCCCCTCTGACGTAAGTGACCTTGTCCAACGTCGCACATCCCAGCTCAGCGGCAAGGCCACTTGCTCTTCAGCCCGCAGCCCTGCTCGCTACTGGGAGAGGTCAGGCCTGGCCCGGCCGAGGTCCCAGAGCACCCGAACCACTGGGGCCCAACTCCCTCCCGCCACCCCCTTAGCGCCCTTCCCCAGGGCACGTGAGGGCTGGGAGCAGGGTCTGGACCCAGGCGCCCGCTCTGGCTGGCCTGAGCTGTGACCTCTGACTTCCAGGTCAGTGCTCCCCAGGCTTCTTCTCCCCGGATGGCTTCAAGCCCTGCCAGGCCTGCCCGGTGGGCACGTACCAGCCGGAGCCCGGGCGCACGGGCTGCTTCCCCTGTGGAGGAGGGCTGCTCACCAAGCACGAGGGCGCAGCCTCCTTCCAAGACTGCGAGGCCAAAGGTGAGGCAGGCTGGGCTGCTCAGGGGCATTTTCCCTCGACTCCTCATTTCCGGTGGGCGGACCTCCAGGGGCAGTGGAGAAGGCGGGAGCTGTCAGGCACTGGGCACTGGTGACCGGCACCATGCCGCACGCTAGGACGGGGACACGGGGCTCAACACAAGCCTGCCCGCGGGTCTCAGATGGGACAGGCAGGCGGCACAGTGGCTGTAGACGGGAGCTTTGAGCCTGGCTAGAAGGAAGGCTGGGCGGCGGGGGAGGTGAAGAAATGTGGGGGCAGCAGGGACAGTGGGGCGGGCTCCTGCATCTCACTCACCTGGGGCCCCCCCTTCGGGGCCGCAGGGACCCTGAAGTGCAGCTGCTCCTTCCCCTCCACGGTCACCACGTCTCCCCTTCACACGCTCCGGCCCCCCATGGCCTTGGGACCACTCTGCCCACCCACTGACCCTCATGTTCTTGGGAACAGACAGACTGCTCTGCAGCCTCCCTTCTGGAAGGGAAAACCCCAACTCTCTAGCCCCACCCACCCTCCAGTTCCTGCCAGGATTTCTCTTCCTTACTGGGAACCTTGTAGCAAGAGTGAACCCCACTGGCCCCCGATCACCACTCCCATCAAGGCCAGAGCCAAGTCCATTCCCAGCCCTCACCTCCCACAGCCCCACGGTCCCAGCACGACTCAGCTGCACTCACCCCTCGCCTGGTCATGCCAGGGCCCCTGGCCTGGGCACTCACTCCAGAGTCTGTATAGAAAAGAGCATCTGCACGGTGACCCCACTTTCTGTCCCCAGACCAGCCTCTGTCCTGAACTCGCTGCTACGCCCCCAGGGGACAGCCCCGGCCACATCCAGCAGATGCCTGTCACCCCACGTGGCCAGAGCCCCTCACTTTGCCCCACGGCCCCCCTCCGGGTCACAGCAGCTCTGTCTGCCAGGTCCTCCAGAGAGACCTGGGGAGCATCTGAGTGCTCGGTCCCTGACCTCACGCCAGGCTGTGTGCAGCCCCTGCCAGCCCCTCTGAGCGGTAACTTCTCGCCACCCCTCTGCTACCCCTGTGCCAGGCCCCTGCCCCTCCCCCGAGCAGCCGCCAGGGACATGCCAGGGCATCAGGGGCCCTCACTCAGGGCAGAGCCTAGCATGACCCCTGGGCCCAGGAGCTTGTCCCCATGGCCCCTGACCTCCCCTCTGGCCACAGCTGGCACCAGCGCAGCCCACCTTGGCCCGTGCTTTGCCCCTCCCTCCCCGCAGACAGCCCCCCAGCCAGCTGAGTCTCCCCTCAAAACTCCTGCCCCTCTGGAGCGCCCCACACCCGGCCTTACATCCGTGCCCCATTCATCGCCTCCGAACGCACAGACGGGCAGACGGGGGTGGGACCGGGTGCACGCGGCGCAGGTCACCAGGCGGCAGAAAAGGGCCCAGTACTCTGTGCCGGGAGGACCCCGGGGCAGGGAGGCCCTGGGGAGAACGTCCCCTGCCCTTTCCCACCGGCGCACCTGCCCCGCAGTGCACTGCTCCCCCGGCCACCACTACAACACTACCACCCACCGCTGCATCCGCTGCCCCGTGGGCACCTACCAGCCTGAGTTCGGCCAGAACCACTGTGTCACCTGCCCGGGCGACACCAGCACCGACTCGGACGGCTCCACCAACGTCACGCACTGCAAAAGTAGGTGCCGCTCTTCCCACGGCTGGGGCACTGGGGGCTGGCGGGGGTCCTCACCTCACGTGGTGTCCACAGGACACCGGGGACTTGTCCCTGCTCTGGCACATGTATCCGCTCCGCATGCAGTGCCCACCTGCCAGGGCAGCCTGGTCTCCTGTGCCCGGCCAGGCCCTGCCCTGGGCTCTGAGTCTGTGGAGGGAAAAGCCAGGCCCCGTGCCCAGGGACTCACGGGGCAGCTGCCGAGGCCGGGCTGTGCTGCTCTGAAGGCCGCGCACAGCCGGACCACCAAGTGGACACAGACCAGACGACCTAGGGCGCAGGAAGGGACGCTCAGGGCGTTTTGGCCAGGGGACCAGCACACGGCCTTCTCGCCTCTAAGAGGAGCTCAGTGTAGCCCAAGGAAGTGCAGGCAGCGTGAGAGAGATCGGGAGACAGACACCCCACTCCGTCACTTAGCAAGTCGCTTGGGCACGACAGACAGGATGCTACCTTTATTTTAGGTATTTATTCATTCATTTTTCAGAGTTTTGGGGACAGATTTTCCACCGTAGGCCCCTTCTCCTAACGGACCTCCAGCCAGTTAGCCCTTTGAAGTGGAGCTGCCTCCACTCATGGAGAGTGGCTCATGGCCTCCAGGGGCCAAGCTCTGCGGAAGGAGGGTTTTATTTTTTATTTATGTTTTTAGTTTAATTATTTTGAGAGAGAGAGAGCACCAGTGGGGTAGGAGCAGAAAGAGAGAATCCCAAGCAGACTCCACACTGTCAGCGCAGACCCCAACGTGGGCTCAAACCCACGAACTGTGAGATCGCGACCTGAGCTGAAATCAAAGGTCGGATGCTCAATCGACTGAGCCACCCAAGTGCCCCGAGACAGGGTTTCAAATGTCCTAATGAGTAAAAGTGGAGAAACCGAGTAGGAGGAGAAGCTTCTGGAAGATAAGCATAAAAATGAAAAGTTTTCCAGAAATGTTGAGTTTTACAAATGAACTCGTGTAAGAAAACGCTGCGTATTCAGTATTTGCATTCAGTTCTCTTTGTAGAACTCAGGTGACTTCATCTGTCAGGTCGACACTGGGAACTGTGCAGCCCACAAAGCTGTCACGTTTGGCCTTGCCAGGGTCACGCAGCTCGGCTAAAAAAGAAAAGAGGGGAAAGCTTGTCTCTTTCTCCTCCCCGTGCTGCCTGCATGTCCCTGAGCCATCCTGCACGGCGGGGGCGGGGGGGTGACCACACTTGGCGCCTAGCAGCACACGGGGCGTGGAGTGAATGGTGGAAGTGGGGTTCGCTAGGGCCTTCATGCCGGCCACCGCAGGAGCGGGGCCAGCAGGGGAGCTGACACAGGGTCCCCCAAGGGGAGAGACCCCATGAGAAGAGGAGCTGGAGGCCAGGGAGGCTGGGGAGGCCGGGCTGGCTGGGGGGAGGTTGGGCTGGCTGGGTGGAGGCTGGGGAGGCTGGGCCTCTGAGGCCCTTGAGGGCCCGCCCATCGGGGCACCTGTGCAGCTGCCCTGAGCAGGCCCTCAGGACCCGGTGCCCACAGACCAGCACTGCGGCGGCGAGCTCGGGGACTACACCGGCTACATCGAGTCCCCCAACTACCCCGGCGACTACCCGGCCAACGCGGAGTGCGTCTGGCACATCTCCCCGCCCCCCAAGCGCAGGATCCTGATCGTGGTCCCCGAGATCTTCCTGCCCGTTGAGGACGAGTGCGGAGACGTCCTGGTCATGAGGAAGAGCGGTGCGTGCAGGTGGCGGCAGGGGGCGGGCTCTCAGCGCTGGTCTGACTCAAGCCTTGTGGCGCTCTGAGCGCAGGAGCCGGGGCCTGGCCGGGTCGGTCCCCATGCTGGCCAGGAGCCAGTCTCCTGCCAGGTGTGCCGCCACACCACCCAGGGTGAGACCCTAGGAGCGAGGCCTGTGTGTACCCAGGACACCCCAGGTCAGGCAGCCTGAGCCTTCCCTCCCGCAAGCCCCGGCGTCCCGGCCCCGCCCCCCCCCCCCCCCCCCCCCCGTTAGAGGCTGGCAGAGGCTTCAGGCCATGAGCAGCAGACCGGCCCTGGCAATGGGTGCAGCGGGCAAAAACATGAAAGGCAGGGAGGCGCCTGTGTCCCCCCAGGAACCGGGCGATGTCCCTTAGAGTCGGGGGGCTGGGGCCCCTCACCGCTGCCATAGGGCCGTGAGGTTCATGGGGAGCAAGCCTATCAGAACTTTAGGGAAGAAGGAGGTGGACGGGGGCAGGCACGAACCACACCTGCCCGCTGGGGTCCGGCATGTCTCTGAGGCACAGAGACCAGAGCAGAGGGAGATCGAGGGGCTTCTGTCTACTCTGCTCTCTGTGTTCTGTGTCGTCTTTGTTGCCACATGGCTGCATCGCCCACTCAGTACAGCGGAGAGGCCAGCGAGGCCAGAGCGCCTGCCCAGGGCCACACAGCGGGTCAAAGCCTGGGACCACCCCCTGCCCGCTCTGTCACCAGCGTCCCTGGCCCCCAGCACCCTGCCCGCAGGCTTAGACTCCAGCCGGTCAGCCTCTCTTGCCCGCAGGGCACCTCAGGGAGGCTCCCCCAGGAGCAGTGAGAGGCACGAGACCCTTTGGCCGGCCCCATGCACCCAGAGTCAGCAGGCTCACCCCTGTTCACCTGTTCACAGGGCAAGGGGACTCCCCAAGTGTGACCATCCGCCCCGGCCCTGGTTCACGCTGGGTGCGGGCATGAGCCCTGTCCTGGGGGCGCATCCCTCTCTCTAGAGGGAGACAGTAACAACCCAGCAGAGAGGAACCGTAACAAAGGGTTCCCAGAGCAGAGCAGGAGCTTGGCAGTGTGAGGATGGGCAGTCAGGGGGACTTCCCGGAGGGGGAGACACAAACCTGTCTCCGAAGGAGGAGTGGGATCTGGGGTTGAGGGTGAGGACAGGGACTTGACGCAGAGGGAACAAGGGTGGTGATCAGGGCTGGACGGGATGGGGGAGCTGGGTGGGGAGGCGGGCGGACAGGGGCCGGGTGCAGAGCTGCCACTCGGGTCCTCGGCTCTGCCCCCAGCCTCACCCACATCCATCACCACCTACGAGACCTGCCAGACCTACGAGAGGCCCATCGCCTTCACCTCCCGCTCCCGGAAGCTCTGGATCCAGTTCAAGTCCAATGACGGCAACAGCGGCAAAGGGTTCCAAGTGCCTTACGTCACCTACGACGGTACGTGCGGCTGCACGGCGCGCCCAGCCCGGCTGGCTCCGCGCCCAGACATGGGGGAGGGGTGGGGCCGGTGAGGGAGCCCTTGGCCGTGTCTGTGGGCTTCAGCGTGAGGGGCCGCCCAGGCAGGGTTCTGGGGCCGAATACGGGTTTCTAGCGAGCCAAACCTCGAGGAAAACCGTCGGGTGGAGGGCACAGAGGTTCGAAGGCAGGACTGCCTCTGGCCAAGGGCTGAAGCCTGAAAGTGGATCAGGGGAAGGCAGAGGCTGAAGGGGGGGGCGGGTAAGGGGGTGCAGGGCCTGGAGCCTTCACCTCCCTTCCTTCCCCGCTGGCGGGCTTCCTAGAGGACTACCAGCAATTAATAGAAGACATTGTTCGCGACGGACGGCTCTACGCCTCGGAGAATCACCAGGAAATTTTAAAGGTGAGTGAGCTTCTTTATGGGAAAGGATCCGTGGGGTCCCAGGATGGTGGCCTGTGATGCCCAGGGCCGTCCCTGCCCCCAGCCCCCCAGAGACATGAGGGGGGAGAGGGTGGTGACAGGAGAGAAGAAGGGGGCCGGGGGGGTGGGGGGGGGAGGGTCCTGAGGGCGGGGCCTGGCCCCAGTGCATCCGTCCCTGCAGACCAGAAGGTCCGAGGCCATCTCCTCAGTGGTGTCTGGCCCAGGACCTGGGGACTGGTCTTTGGGCAGCTTCCTTACCCACTGGCAGCCTCACTTTCCTCTGCCATGAAATGTGGCAGGATCTGAAAATCGGTAGACTCCACCCCCGCCCTTGGGACCCCCTGCCTCCTCATCTTGCTCGTGGCTTGGGAAGCAGAGCCACCTTGTCGTCATCCGGGAGGCCGTGGCCGTCGCGCAGTGGGCCCTGGCCAGGTCGGAGCCCCCGGTTCTCACCACGAGAGGCCAGACCCAGGGATCTGCTCGGGCTGGGGGGCTGGCCCCGGCCCGGCCTGGGAGCTGAGGTGGACGGGACCAGAGCAGGACAGGGCCGGTCCCCCCACCCCCGCTGACACCTGTTCTAGCTGTCACTTACCGCTGGGCTGCCCCAGGCAAGCCCTCAGAGACACGGGTGGCTCCAAGAGTTTGGGGCTTCCAGCCCCAGGCCTGGCGCACATAGTAGGCAGTTTATAGACAGAGGGATTTGCCCCTGATGCTATTGCAAAACCTGGACTTTTGGAGCCTGTTTGGTTTCATCTGTTTAGTAGGAACCAGAGGGTCACGCTGGGCTCTCCATCAGGCCATCCTGACTCTCCTCCTCGCCCCTCCCCTGCCACCCTGGGGCCTCTGCCTTCAGCCCCACCCCTGCAGCCAGAAGCATCTTTCCAGAGCTAGAAGCGTTTCCATCACTTAGGACAAATCCTGGGCCAGTGAGGCCACCACCTGCCTCCTCAGTGGCTCTCGGGCTCCTGGGGCCCCACGCGGCCCTCCCTCCACAGTGGGTCCCGCTCCACATCTGTCCCCCCACCTGGCTGCGCTGCTCCGGGCAAATAAGAGGAACTCTGTTTCCCAAGGGCACCTGTGTGAGAAAGGGGGGGAGAGCACTGCCAGGGCACAGCAGACCTGGACAGCATAAGCGGCCCCAGTGTCCCTGGGACACAGCGTCCCGTGCAGACAGCCCCCGCCAGTGCTGACTACTCCGACCCGCACGGCCCCCTGCCCTGCGCTCTGAGGCTCACCCTCCTCGGGTGAAGGAGCTGGCGTGTACACGGGGCTGAGATTTCAGACCCCAGACTGTGGGCCTCAAAAGCCCGGGCCTCGACTCCATGTACTCTGACTTCAGCTTGACGGATTATTTTGGTTTGGGTTTTTTTTTTATTAAATATCTTTATGGTTTTTATTTATTTTTGAGAGACAGAGACAGTGCAAGCTGGGGAGGGTCAGAGAGAGAGGGAGGCACAGATCTGAAGCAGGATCCAGGCTCTGAGCTGTCACCACAGAGCCTGATGTGGGGCTCGAACCCGCGAACCACGAGATCATGACCTGAGCCGAAGCCAGACGCTTACCCAACTGAGCCACCCAGGCACCCTTTTTTAAATTTTTTTAATGTTTATTTATTTTTTAAGAGACAGACAGAGACAGAGTGTGAGTGGAGGAGGGGCAGAGAAAGAGGGAGACACAGAATCTGAAGCAGGCTCGAGGCTCTGAGCTGTCAGCACAGAGCCAGACGCGGGGCTCGAACCCACAACCATGAGATCATGCCCTGAGCCGAAGTCAGACACTCAACTGAGCCACCCAGGCGCCCCTATTTGGGTTTGGTTTTGCAGAACTCTTTTAAAATAAAATGTATTGGACCGTCAAGTTCAAACCAATAAACTAAAAAAAAAAAAACAAAAAGGAATTCACAGCAAAGAGAATCTGTGGGATCCTGAAACCCACGGAGCAGTGTAGACCCCTCCTCCTCCCCGTCCTTACAGACACCCCACCCCAGACACTGGAAAGGCAGTGGCCAGGGCCCCCCCACCCCCGCTCGGCCTCACCACCGCCTCCCCGTGGCTCGCAGGACAAGAAGCTCATCAAGGCCCTGTTCGATGTGCTGGCGCACCCCCAGAACTACTTCAAGTACACGGCCCAGGAGTCGAAGGAGATGTTTCCGCGGTCCTTCATCAAGCTGCTGCGCTCTAAAGTGTCCCGATTCCTGCGGCCCTACAAATAACACAAATAACGCCGAGGGGCTGCCCAGCCTGGGGACGGCCGGTCCCCACACGGGGAGGGAGCGTGCCTTCCCTCCGAAGCAGAAGCTGAAAGGCCCGCAGGCCTCCGCGCTGCCTCGGGAAGTCACCGCGGCCCCTGCCCTTCGGAAACACTGACCGGCTGTGGGGGTGAGACCGCGTGCAAGCAGAGACCCCAGCCCCCCGCACCCCTCAGCTCGCCCCGTTGGGAAAACACTGCTGAAGGCCGCCTTTCTCCCTCCCACGGCCGGTCCGATCCCAGGACAGTGCCCTCTCCTGGGTGGCCAGGACGCTCTGTGCCACCGGGCGGCCGGGTCCTGGGCAGAGTGCGCATTTGGGGGTCACAGGTGGCCTCACCCGACACCTGAGGAGAGAGGGGAGCGTGGCGGCCTCTGTCTCCAGGCAGGCTCTGCGAGGCCTAATCTGAGATGGGAAGCCAGGCTGCGGAGGGAGGGGTGTGGGAAGGCGCCTGGCAGGCTCTGATAAGCCCGTGCCACACCTGCAAGGCATCCGCACCCAACTCCTCCGGCCTGGGGCCCAGGACGCAGGCGCCATGTGGGCTGGGCTCTAAGGGTTCTGTGATGGGTCAGAAAAGAGCTGCTAGCGGAGGAAACTGTAGATTTGTGCTTTTCCTTGATAGAGCATCTAATTAAGTACTATATATATATGAATATAAAGATAAATATATATATACTTCTATTTGTGGGTACTTTAGGAAAACTCTCTTTAGTAACTATAAATATGAATTGCAACCCGCCTCTTCCCTCGTGAGCAGCGCCGACATCCCTGAGTGATCCACCCCGCCCCCCCCAGGAGCCTGCTGCCCAGGTCTCCATGGAGCCCCGGCCAGCAGGGTAGGGAGGAGAGAGGAGGGGCCTGCAGGAGGGGGGTAGGTAGGAGGGGCCTGCGGGAGGTAAAGGAGGCAGGGGGAGGAGCGGGCGGCTTCTGGACACACCTGGAGCACAGATTCTTTAGGATCTGGGCCTGATGCTTTGCTGGAGGGTTGCCCTCAGATGGAATGTGGTAGAAGGCAGTTTCCCCTTGCACCCTCTCCTGTGGGTACAGGGCCCCACAGTAAACGTGGAAAGGGACCTGTGGCTGACCCTGAGGCCATGACCTCAGTATCCCCCCCCCCCCCCCCCCCCCCCCCCCCCCCCCGTGGCCCTCCGAGGGCAGGAGCCCCACCCCCTTCCTCTTACTCATCCAGGGAGTTCAGGCGCCCGTGTCAGGAGGCCTGGCCCTCAGAGCAGCCTGCCTTCTGCTGCGCCATTATGTGTCCCTCGTAGAGTCTGTCCTTAAAGAAGAGTCGGGAGTCCGGCCAGGGTGCCTGGTACGCCCCTCGGGGAAGCCAGCGCCGGGATAGAGCCAGGAAAGCCCCCAGCCCGCTGAGTCCTTACCTGCTGGCTGACTGCTGGCAGCCGCTGTGGGACATGTGTACGATGTGGTCTGTATTTTTAGGGTTAACAGACATTCAGAATTCCAAGGAACCCCGGGGAGTCTGAAAATTGAACCCCACTCACCCATCCCAAGTGCCTCTAGGCGGCCTCCTCCTGCCCCCACACCCAGGCTGAACACCTGGCACGGTCCGAGAGCATGGTGCTGGTGGTGAAGCCCGAGGCCAGGCCATCGGGGTCTGGGGGCTGATGACAAGGCGGGCCATGGCCGTGGGCTCGGAGCTCAGGGGCCGGGCACTGCCGCCACCTACACCAGCAGTGGCGCATCCCCAGGTTGACCAGCGCTCCCTCCAGCGCCTGCGATGCCCAAGTCCACCTTAAAGATGGGAATGGCTGCGTCTGGTGGGCAGATCAGTGTCAGCCCTCTCCTGGTCACAGTCGTCTCCAGAAAGAGGCCCATCCTCCCTCCCAAGCTGTTGCTCAGGCCCAGAAATTAGACCGATGTCTTCCAGAATGGGGCTCAGGCCACAACCACCCAGAGGAGGGGTGAGGAGCATTTCCTTAACGCTCTCCAAACGGAGAAGACCTCTCTCGGACTCCTCCTGCTGCCTGGCTTGGTGGTTTCCGACAGTGGCCACCCGCAAACCCCACGAACCCACCAGCCCTTCCGATGGGAGCCCCTGGTCCGTGGCACTCCCCCTGCTGTGGTCAGACCTGCCGGTGTCCCCCCACCAGAGCAGGACGGATGCAGGGCCCTCGTTTGCCAGCTGCCCACCGGTCAGCCCTCCCGCCCCAATCAAAGTGCCCCCCACACCATCAGGGGGACGAGACGTCCAGGGGTCAGCCCTCAGCCCCACACCGGGGACCTTGAGGGTCCCACCTATTAAAGCAAGAGCCGTCCCCGGTCCACAGAGCCTGCTGGTCCAGGGAGAGCTCCCCGGGGAACAAAGCGCGTGTGCCTGTGGTTCTGTGTTCTGAAAGCTGGTGGCAGATTGGCGGCGGTGGTGCTGGCAGTGCTGGGGGAGGTGGAGAGAAGGGACTGGGCCCAGGGAGGCCAGGTCCCCGCGTGAGTCCTGAAGAAGAACGGAAGCCAAGGACGAGGGTACAGGAGTCCCGAGCTGCCCGAGGGAGACTGGAGACGTCCAGGGGCTGAGCCAGAAGGAGCACCCCACTCGTGGACGGGACATTGGCCTTGAGCAGCCCCCACCGCCGCCCCTCGCCTGGCATGCACCTCAGCGTCTGGCCAGTGAAGAAACTCCAAGGAAGGAAAAGAGCTAAAGAACAAGCTTCTGGAAGCAAACCTCGCCCAGCTGGCCAGGACTGAGCAGATGCCAAGGCCCAGAAGTCCCAGGGCATGGCATTGGGGTGACCGGGGAAGCGCCCCAAGGTGCCCCTGCACCGGGTGCCCGGCGGACGGTGGTCAGGCAGGACCCAGGACCGGCAGACCAGGATCCCTGGCGTCTCCTGGCTCTCTGCTTCCAAGGAAACACCCCAAGGAAAGGAAGAGAACCTGCCTCAAGGTTCAGTGGCTGGCTGGGCCCTCAGCGAGTGAGCACTGGGGTCACCTCCTCTGCCTCCCTGAACCAGGCACTGCTCATGCCTGAGCCAGAGCCTTGTAGCTGTGGCCTTGTGCCGGCCTCTCTCCCCCCACCTCGAGCTCCACTTAGTCTCAGACTCTGTCTCTGCCCCCGGTCTCCGCTGGTGGCATTTGCCAGTGGTGGTGACCTTGCTCTGCCCAGCTCTGACCCTCCGGGGGCAGTCTTTGCCAGCCCATCCTCACCCCTGTGGTGACAGAGTCCAGGAAGCCAAGGGGTCCAAGGTGGCGGCCTCAGACAGCTTTCCCTTCTGCCATCGGTTGGTTTGGGACACACAGATAAACCGTAACCCAGACCGAAAAGTCGCCAGAGAGCAATGGTTCCCAGAGGCTGATTCTGAAACTCGAAGAGAGAACCTCTTTCCTTCGGCCTCTTAAAACTCCTGTGGACATGGCCTCAGTCTCCCAGGGAAACGGCCAAGATCACCCGTTTTCCACAACAAGAGGCCCCCAGCCTGCTGGAGCTGGACTGAGAGTTGGATGTCATTCACCAACCCCCGCCCCCCCAAAGCAGGAAAAGTAGATACTGAACTAAATGAAGTCATTTAGCAAACATTTGCTGAGCCCTTACTGGGTGCTGGGCTCCTAGAAAGAGAGCCCGCAGCCATGGGGCTAGCGGAATCCCCTGGAACGTCCCTCTCAGCCACAGAGATTAAGGTGATTGAGGCTGGCCTGGGGGTGGCCAGAGCCCCGCGTTCCTGCAGGAGAAGGCAGTCACTCTCTCCAGCACCTCCTGGTACCCTAGGTAGGGATGGAGAGCGTTGGCAGGAGGGCAGAGCAGAGGAGAGGTCACCGAGGGAGTCCCGAAGTCTGTCCCAAAGGAGAAGCTGCCGCCAGCCCGGCCTCACGACATGGGCGCCCCTCTCCACCAGCAGAGAGAGGCAGAGAGGAGCCTGGCTACCATATGCCTGGGACAGTGGCCTCCGCCCCCACGCAGCACCAGTGCCCCATCTAGAACAGTCCATGCCCCAGAAGGGAGGGTCCTTTCTTGTTCCCCTGGGACCCGGCTGTTTTTTACTTCCTCTGCTCCACGCCTGGAAATGTAGTCAACCTGGTAAACGGTATCTGTATCGAAGTCCCTTTTCTTCACCAAAGATACATGTGGTGGCAGCTCAGCCCTTCTGACCAGGGGGACGGTGCCGAACCAACATCATTCAGGCCAGAGGCAGAAGGACTGACTTGGAGAGTCATCCACACATAGAGCAGATAACTCGAATTCGCCCATGGCTGCCTGAGCACCTGCTGGTGCCAGGGGGGCTGGAGGCACCCTTGCTTCTTGGAAAGGACATCCCAGAGCGGCCACGGGCCTGGCCACGCCTTCCCTCCCGGCACCCTGCATGCATGGCCCCCAGGATGCCGGACCCTCGGTTTCTGTGAGGCGTCCCCAGCCCCTGGGCGGCCCTCTGAAACTGAAACTATACCCCCAAGTCTCAACAGGAAGCACTGAAAGGCTTGAGCCCGCCCCCTCCCTGCCCCCCATGGCCCTGCGAGGTGGGCGGGCCTGACGCTCCTCCAATGTGGAGGCTGAGACTCTGGGAGGCCAGGGCTGTGCCCTAGGCGAATGGTTCGTGATTGCTGGAAGTGAGAAACCCAAGCCCATCTCAACCCAAGGTCTGAACGTCTGTCTGTGAACCGTTGATAACAGTCGTGCAGATTGGGAAGCGTAGCTGAGTCAGCTCTGGCGGCGGGGGGCTCGGGGACAGGGACGGAGAGGAGAGAGGTCAGGAGGGGTGCACGTAGTGATCTTCCCTCCCTCTGTCGGCCTCTGTCCTCTCCCCTGCGTGGACAGGTCACTCCTACCGCAGGACAGGCTGGGCTGCGGCTGGGCGTTCACGCGGAGTGGCCCCCAGCCCTGGAGAGACGCACAAACATTAGAGAATGCGGGTGTCCCTCAAAAGCAGTGTGGTGAAAAGTAGGGGCCGTAAGACAACCCACTGATGCTTTGCTGTGCAGTTCAGGGGCCCCGGAGAGCCCCAGACAAGTCTTATTCCACCGAGAGCAGAACCGTGACCCAGTCCGTCCCGCTCTTAGAACGGACATCTGAAGAGCCCCTGGGGGACCCTTGTTCCCCCAGCCCCCACTTTGGGCCCCGGGAAGGCTCCGTACTGTCCAGGCGCTCTGGCAATCACTCTGCCTACAAGAGTGGCAGATATCAACGCCGCCATGTTTTTTTCCCTTCCGTTGCCTCCGAAGTCAAGGTTTGATTTTCTCCATCATGTTCATACGTGTGCATGTAATTAAACATTGGTGGAAATCACTTTAATAATAAACAGGAAATGAACCTAAATATCGCTCTTTTCTCTCATTCATCAGAGGCCACCCAGAGGGGAAAGAAGGTAACTGGAATCAGGAAAAAAAAAACTTTTTCCAGACATTCCGTGGCTGTTGTTGGGGGCTAAGAGTGAAGGAGCCAAGGTCAGCTTCTGGAAGCAAAGCGGTGGGTTTGAGATCTGCATGTTAAGAGCGCCCCAACTCAGGGAACCGCCATGTTCCTAAATGAGCTGCCGGGAGGTAGAATTTCTGTGTCTCAATTCCATGGCTCCTCATAACTCGTGGTGTGGAAAAAATGTTCCTCTATACAGGAGCTTTTTGTTAACGTTTATTCATTTTTGAGAAACAGACAGAGCACGAGTGGGGGAGGGGCAGAGAGCGAGGGAGACAGAGAATCCGAAACAGGTTCCAGGCTCTGAGCTGTCAACACAGAGCCCGACTCCGGACTCGAACTCACGAACTGTGGGATTATGACCTGAGCCGAAGTCAGACGCCCAACCAGCTGAGCCACCCAGGCGCCCCTACACTGTGGCTTTGATCTTGGAGTCACCCCCAATGGGACCCCCAAAACTCGATGCACCATCGATGCTGTGTGTGTGTTGCTCTGGGAATATGACCGGGCTCTCATTAGAGTCTCGGAGAAATCCCCCCAAAGAGACTGACAACCTTTACTCTCTTCGATAATGTGGAGAATTCCCTGGCATCATCCACTCAACAGGAGGGAAAAAATCTCATAAATGATACTAATCTTTCAAATAGTGACGGTAAACAGCAAGGTTTCTTAGCTTATTTGGTAGGGTGGGTTTTTTTTGGTTTAATGTAATAATTCAAAAGTCTAAGGAAATTTCTGGAATATATGCAAAAGCACTGAAAAGCTGGGTCTCAAAGATAAATTTGTATACCCCTGTTTACAGCAGCCTTCCTCACAATAGTCAACAGATAAGACACAGCCCAAGTCCCCATCTATATTTTACAATCAATGCTCATTTAGGAACGTGCCAGGTTAAACCACACATGGTCCGTCCGAAGGAATCGGATTCAGCCTTCAAAAGGAAAGCAGCCCAGGGCACTTGGGTGGCTCAGCGGACCAAGCACCAGACCCTCAGTCGCAGCTCAGGCCATGATCCCATGGTTCATGACATCGAGCCCCACATTGGGGCTGTCAGCACGGAGCCTGGTTGGGGATTCTCTCTCTCCCTCTCCCTCTCAAAATAAAAAACTTTTTAAAACGAGTAAATAAATAAGTTGCGAATGAACCTTGCACACACTATGCTCAGTGAAAGAAGCGAGTCACAAGAGCCAAATTTTGTACAGGTCCATTTTCAGGAGCACCCAGAACAGACAAGTTCATGGAGACAGAGAGTGTGTTCGTGGTTGCTGGGGGCTGGGAGGGGCGGGGGGGGGGGGCTGCTCATGAGTGTTCGGTTTCCTTTAATGGGATGGAAATGTTCTGAAGTTAGATCATGGGGATGTTTGCGCCCCATGCAACCTTGTGAATGAATAAACTAAAAACCACTGAATTGTATACTTCCAAGGGTTGAATGTCATGGTACGTGAATTATTTCTCTGATACGATTAGAAATAGGTATTCGAGGGGCACCTGAGTGGCTCAGTCCGTTGAGCGTCCGACCTTTGGTTTCAGCTCAGGTCATGATCCCAGAGTCATGGGATCAGGCTCGTGAGTACGGAGCCTGCTTGGGATTCTCTCTCTCGCTCTCTGCCCTGCTCTCCAACTCACACACATGTACGTGCTCTAAAATATAAAAAAAGAAAGAAAAAGAAATAGGTATTTGGTCTTTGTCCCAATTCTCTCGGCATACCCCTTAGAGTCTCCATCGAGATGTCTTTTGCATGCTAATGAAGGACTAGGGGCTGGGGTCCCAGGATAGCTCCGGATGGGCTGGTCACTGGTCAATGGAAAGACCAAGGCATGTGTAGAGGATCGGAACTTTGAGCTCCACCCCCTGACCTGTGGCCAATGATTTAATCGATTGTGGCTATGTAACAAAACCTCTGTAAGACCTCCCAAACAAGGAGATTCAGATAGCTTCGAGGCTGTGGCCACACAGAGGTGCTGGGAGGGTGGCGCACGTGCCGTGCTTCCCTCACACTTATGCGTCTCCTCCAGCTGGCTGTGCCTGAGCTGCAGCCCTTATAAGAAGCCAGTGGCAGCAAGTAAAGCTTCTTCCTCAGTTCTGTGAGCCATTCTAGAAAATTATCAAACGCAAGGAGGTCATAGGAATGCCCTGGTTTACAGCACGTTGGTCAGGAGCAAGGATGACCACCTGGGACGTGCGTCTGGGGTGTCGGGTGGGGGGGTCTGGGGACTGAGCCCGTAACCTGTGGGGTCTGTGTTAACCGCAGGTAGACGGTGTCAGAATCAAATTGAACTCGGGACAGGTAGAGAATTGGTTGGTGTGGGGAGAAACACACACATTTCATGTCCAAAATGTGAGTAAAAACGGTTCCGATCTAAACAAAACAAGACACCACAGGTGGAGTGAAAAGAAGCTTCCTAAGTTAATAACACCATATCTTTAATCTCGAAAACAAGCAAAACCAAACCATATATTGCTTTGGTAAACATACACACAGGCGAGGAAGGAGTATTTTTTTAAACATTATTTATTTTTGAGAGATAGAGCCTGAGTGCAAGAGGGGCAGGGAGAGAGGGAGACCAGAATCCAAAGCAGGCTCCAGGCTCCAGGCTCCAAGCTGTCAGCACTGAGCCTGACACGGGGCTCGAACCCACGAACTGTAAGACCATGACCCTAGCCAGAGTCAGATGCTTAACTCTCCTTCCGGGAGAAGGAAGGGAAAATAACAGAGAAAAGCACAGCACTGTTGTTTCTTGACAACTCAGGTGGGGCTTCCCCTCTCGTTTTAGTTGTATTATTTTATAGGAAGACAGGGAAAGTGAGGGTTTGAACACATTTCCTTCAGAAGCTGCCAGACCGGAGACCAGCCTATCCTCTCCCTGCGGGCTCCCCACCCCCACAGGTCCCACCCACTCTCCCTCTCCCTACACCTCCACGCCCCCCCCCTCCCCACCAACCCAGGCAGGGAAGCCAACTACTGCCCCTTTGGTTGAGCAACAGTTGAAGTCCTTGTCTTGGGTTTAGACTCCAGGGTGTATGAAAAACACACATCCTACAAACCCCCTCACCACAGCCTGTAGCAGGAGAAGACTGCAGGGACCGAAGGTCACCCCAGGCTTGCGATTTTTGACTTTCAGGGTAGAAATTCCTTCTTCCTCTCTCTTTCTCTCTCTTCTTTCTTCCTGGAGGCAGGATTTGATGTCAAACACATTGCACACGCAGTGTCCCCTGAAAGGGACACCACTTCAGGTGAGACCCAAACAATGAGTTGAAATTAAGGAGGGGAGTGGGGAGCAAGGGTCCCCAGAAGGAAGGGGCAGGACAACCCCCGAGCAGGGGCTGGGGGACCCGCTTCAAGAGCTGGAGGCCGCCAGGGGGGCAGGACTCAAAGAGCGAGGGAGAAGATGCTGCCAGGAGGCGGAAGAGGCCAGCAGGACGTCGGGGTCCCGTGAGGGGCTGGGCTTTTACTCCTGGGCACCGGGTAGCCGCACGATGTTCCATGAAGAGACCCGATGCCATTGGGTTTGCATTTGGGGAAGAGAATGCAAAACAGGCCTGCCCTGTCAGAGGGATGGGTCAGGCATGCTCACAGGACGCGACCATTGTGCAAGAGACACACGGGCACTCGGGCCCCCTTTCCCAGCAGGAAGGACCTCCGGGTGGATCTGAGAGACAAGAGAGGAAAAGCAGATCCTAGAGATGCTTGTGTGCCCCTAGATCAAGCTGGACCTAAAGCCCGTGTGAAGTGCCATATGGTAGTTCTGGCTGCAATAGCCAAATACGACAGACTGCATAGCTTGAACTATAGAAATTTATTTTCTGAGGCTGGGAAGTCCAAGATCAAGGTGCCAACCCATTTGGTTCTTAGTAAGAGTCCTTTTCCTGGCTTCTCGCTGTGTCGTCACTTGGCAGAGACGGTACTCTGATACCCATGCCTTTGCCTGTAAGGGCATCAGCCCTATCGGATCAGGACCCCATTCCTACAACCGCATTTGACTTTTATCTTCTCACAGGCCTTTTCTCCAAATACAGTCACACTGGGGGTTAAGAATTCAACATATGAATTTGGGTAGACACAAACATTCAGTCTCTAACATTGTAGGGGCCAATAAATACACTTTACCTTTTTTAACATTTATTCATGTTTGAGAGACAGAAAGAGACAGAACGTGAGTGAGGGAGGGGCAGAAAGAGAAGGAGACACAGAATCCGAAGCAGGCTCTAGGCTCCAAGCTGTCAGCACAGAACCGGATGCGGGGCTCAAAGCCACAAACCGTGAGATCATGGCCTGAGCCGATATCGGACACTTAACCGATTGAGCCACCCAGGGGCCCCTAAATACCCTTTATCTTTGAGCCAGCTTGAGTTGGATTTACTGTCCCTTGGAGTGGATAAACTCCACACAGATATGGAGAGGGGGGAGATGGAGGTGTCGGGAACTGACAGGTGGGTTTTCCGCTGAAGGAATGCATAGTTGCTCCTAATAAAATAATGAGAAGTATGACGCAGGCCACCTACGCTGGCACAAGGCTGTAACGCATGGTACAGAATATAACGTACTTCTTCTTCGTGATGATCAGGTCAGTGAAGTAGACCCTTCTTACCTAGTTACAATATAACCTTGTTATGGACTGAACATTCAGTGACGTCATGCCGTCCCTGCCTACCTACCACTTGATTTGTGCCCGATTCTATGGCCTGCAAGGTGCCGGAGGCCTCAGGAAATTACGAGATGTGTGTGGGAAATCGAGGCTGAGTGGCCCTGCCCTGGATTGTGTAGAGAAGACTGAACACTCCTGTCTCAGCCGTGTGTCCCTTCTCGTGTGGTATGAATCTGCAGGTGCTTTATTCATGTTTTGTTTAGTAGTATTTTTTCTTTTTTTTTTTTAATGTTTATTTTTGAAGTAGAGAGACCAAGCACGAGTGGGGAAGCGGGAGAGAATGAAGGAGACGCAGAATCCGAAGCAGGCTCCAGGCCCTGAGCTGTCAGCACAGAGCCCGATGTGGGGCTTGAACTCACAGACCATGAGATCATGACCTGAGCCGAAGCCAGACACTTAACCGACTGAGCCACCCAGGCGCCCCTAGTAGTAATTTTTCTTATTGTGCATCTTTTCAGGAGCATGACACTTACAAAAAAGGAGTTCACATTTAATTTAAAATTAAGTCCTGAATCTCCCTTTCTCGAAGTTGATTATGTCCCTTCTTTCTCTCTCTTTTTTTTTAGATTTATTTATGGGGGCGGGGAGCAGGGAAAGGGCAGAGAGAGAGGGAGAGAGAATCCCAAGCAGGCTCTGCACTGTCAGCACAGAGCCCGATGTCAAAGTTGGTTACGAAACAGAAACTTCCACAAAGTGTTTGTCGACTCTCACCCTCCACCACGGGGGCCGAAGAGATGTCACCAACCACAGCCACATCAGATGACACAATTCCAACTCAGAAGCGTCACATCTGCTTTGAAAGTTGGTGATTATTTTCAAAGACTGTGCCCAGGAAAGGAATCAACACGGAAGCAGGTTGACACGTCAGTCCATACATCCTGATGTCATTTAGATCAAATGTAGACTCTCTCTACACTAACTTCACTCATTCCAATTCCAAGTTTTCTTGTCTTCCTACAGGAAGCAAAGCCTTCACTCCAGATGCGTGACTCCCCCACTGGCTGAGGAATTATTCCACAGAGGACGCCAATGTGTATCAAAATATACATGGAATATATTGTATATCAAAATACATAAATGGAATGGGTGGTTCTGGGGGTTTTTTTCATCTAATTTATGGAATAAAAATTAAGCTTTTGGAAATTTCATTCTGTCCAAAGTGATGAGGAGAACGAAGGCAAAAGAAATGTAGGTGAAATTAAGTGTCCTTACAATCTGCAGTCCATTCATAACCATCTGAGACAAGCAGAGTAGGACATTCCTCAAGGAATGCACAACGGTCTTAATGCCTTGCTAGAGACCAAAAAACAAACAAACAAATAATCTTAGCTTAACAATAGCCAGATCTCCAAGATCCTGTAAGTCCTTTTTAAAAACATATAAAGGGGCGCCTGGGTGGCTTAGTCGGTTAAGCTTCTGACTTCGGCTCAGGTCATGATCTCACAGTTCGTGGGTTCGAGCCCCGCACAGGGCTCCGTGCTGACAGCTAGCTCAGAGCCTGGAGCCTGCTTCAGATTCTGTGTCTCCTCTCTCTCTGACCCTCCCTCTCTCTCAAAGCGTTAAGACGCTCTCGCTCTCTCTCTCTCTCAAAAATAAATAAACCATTAAAATTTTAAAATAAAAAAATAAAAATTGGAAATTTCCTTTATCTCTATCCCCCCTCTCCAACTTAAAAGTATATTATCAGTCACTCTTCACAATCCTAATGCCGCTCTGTCTGCCCCCGGGTCCTGTCCCTGTGCTTTAACAAAACCACTTTTTTGCACCAAAACTGCCTCAAAAATTCTGACAGTTCTCTCCCTGGCCACATCTCATCACAAAGTAAAAACCCAACATCATCCTGAATGCTACTCAGCTAAATTCAGTACAAAAGTTGAACACCGACAGCATTTCTTTTGCAATGATACCCATATAAAGTTTGATGGGCACAGCAGAAAGGGACTAACGGTCCCACTAAATTAAGAACCCCCCACAGAGCAGAAACATACTTGGAATTGGGTGCATTTAATAATTTCATCCAAACAAGTTGGAAATTATATCAGTTGAATTAGAAATCACAATTGCTGAAATTTACAAATTTTTTTTCATAATTAGACCACATGAACTACAAAATTTGTGTGACAAAGGTGATAGTAGAGGGACACCTCGGTTGTTCCGTCTGTTAAGCGACTGACTCCTGATTTGGGCCGAGGTCATGATCTCATCAGGGGGAGATCAAGCCCCTGTCCTCAAGCTCTCTACATTGGGTGTGGAGGCTGCTCAAGATTCTCTCTCTCCCCCCCCTCAGTCCCTCCCCTGGTCATTCTCTCTCTCTCTCTCTCTCTTAAAAACAAAAGCCATTGTAGACACAAAAATGTGCAAGGGCGTGGCAGTAACGATTTTTTCTGGATCCCTCAACAACTGCACATTGGAGGTGTGAGCCTTTGCACACCACTGCTAAGTGTCCTGGAGGCATTTAACCAGTCCTCGGAACTGGTGCACTTTATCCAGTTTTAGTTTAAAACTTTTAAAGTATTCAGCAACTGAAGGCCCGCCCCCCCCAAAACAGCCTTGAAGCTTTGTAGCAAACTGCGAAATTGCCAACAAGATAATGAAACGTGGCCCTATGAAAGCAACAGAACTTGAAAAAATTGGACGCTCGAAGAATGTTTGAAGTTCTGTAATCGCACTCTGAAATACCTTTGCATTACCTCCACTTGCTTAAAACAAAACAAAAACCAACCCTCTGAGTTTCACTTAATAAATTTACATTTTGAATCCAAACGTACAGAAATCGAGAAGCGCCACTTCCCTGCAGCACCGAAATCTGGCGAAACATTCAAAAGAACTCCGAGAGCCCCTCCCACCCCCGGGGTCTGCAAGTCTTCCCAGTGTAGGGGGCTGCAGGGCCCACCCCAGACTCCAGGCCTCAGTTTCCTTTTCCGGACACTGTCTGGAGTCTCTTCCGCTTCCGACCACGTGGAAGCCGCGCGGCCTCGCTCCCGCCATGCCCCGGGGCCGCCTCGGGGCGAGAGACAGAGAAACCCCGCCCCCAGTAGCCGCGCGTGCGCACTCGCCGGCGGCGCCGAGCCCCCGACGCGCCCCGCGCCCGCACCCCCCCACCTCGCGCGGGCCCGCGCGTTCACGAACTCGCGCACGCGCCCCTCGGTCGGCCGGGCGGCCCGGGCCCCGGGTTCGGCTCCCGGAGCTCCGCTGCCGGCGGTCCGCCGCGAGCCGGCGCCGGGCGGGCGGTGGGCGGGGGCGGCGGGGAGCTCGCGAGGAGGGCGGGGCGGGGCGGGCCGAGTCGGGGGGGTGGGGCCCGGCTCTCGGGCGGCGGCGGCTGAGTGGGACTCGGCGGCGGCGCTGGTGCGGGCGCCATGGAGGCGAACGGGGGGCCGGAGCGCCCGCCGGCGGAGCGCGGCAGCCCGGGCCCGACTCCCGAGGAGGACGCGCGGGCCCGCGCCGAGTTCGCGGCGCTGCACGGCCCGGCGCTGCGCGCGTCCGGGGTCCCCGAGCGGTACTGGGGGCGCCTCCTGCACAAGCTGGAGCACGAGGTGCGGGCTGGGGCGACGCGGGAGGACGGCGGTGCCGAGCGGGCCGGGGTGGGGGGCGGAGGAGGCTGAAGGGTGTGGCTGCGGGCGGGTCCCCGGCGGGGCGGCCGAGCAGGTGCGCCGGTGGGGAGGCAGGGGGGCCCCTGGACGGCTCCTGCAGACCAAGCTGCTTGGGTGCCTGCGGGACAAGGGGGGAAGACGGGGACCAGGCGGGAGAGGCGGACAGGAGATTGGCCGACGGAGAGCACGAATGTCGTGGTGACCGACTTGGATGTTGCCTCCTTGACAGTTTAGGAGCTGCCTAGAGTTTGGGGACTAGTGGCAGCAGGAGCCCAGTGCCCGTGGCCCGATCCTGCCGGCGCCCGGGGCTCCTGCTCTGTGTCTGGCCCTGTACTGAGTTCACACATCCCAGCCCCACAGAGTTACCGTGCCCATTGTGCAGTTGAAAAAAACTGAGTCACTGGAAGAGGAAATCTCCTGAGGTCTGTCAGACTCGGGAACCTGTGCCTGCCTTTCAGCCACTGCCACCTTCGGGGAGAGTGGATGCCCCATGAATTTGCGTGGCTTGAACTGTCGGGGCCATAGACTTCTTACATGTTTCATCATTGGATTTGAGCCCTGGTCCCCTCTTTTTGCAAATGAAAGAAAACCCGAGGTTGCAGGATATGGAAAAGGAATCTACAGAAAAAAGAAAAGGGCTTACGTGTTTCCAGATTCTCTGCCCTTTTTCTGGGGACACCAGCCTTCTCTAGCCTGGGCCTCCAGTGGGGCTTGCCACTGGTTCTGGCTGTTAAGTGGGCCCTGGTTTTAGTAGTTTGCCCAGGTGCTGAAGCCAGAGCACGCTCACAGGCCAGCTGGGGGGCCTTCTTAGCTGGAACTAGGCTCTTGCAGGGTAGGGGGGCTGCGCCCTGGGGCCAAGACAGACTGAGCAGCACAGGTGATGAAAGGGAACCCCAGATCCAGGAAGAGCTTGTCCCCCAAGCCTAGCTGCTGGTCCCCCCCCAATCCACCCAGCCAGTTTTTCTGTTGAAATCAGGGTTCACTGGGTACCCTCCTGTTCATAACACCTAGTTGCTATAAAAAAGACCCAATGTCAGTGGCCCTCAGTACAGGCCTACCTCTTGTAACAGTGAGTTTCCTTCCCCTGTATCAGTTGCCCTCAATTCTGCCAATATTTCCTGAGCACTTGGCTCTTGTCCCAGGCATGTGCCGGGGACCCCACCAGTCTGTTAGGATAAGAAGGTCCCCGTGCTGGGTAAAAGGCCCACGATGTAGGAGAACCCAGCCAGCCTCCGTGGGCAGTAAACTCTCATTTGGACGAGTCACTGGTCCATCTAAGCCGGAGTCCCCACTGGAAAGCCCGACGGTGGAACAGGGCCCCAGCTCCCACAGTCTTAGTGGGGATGGGGGGGGGGGGCAGGCAGGTTATGAGCTTTAGCCGGTGCCACAGCACATGGTGGGCAGTCACCAGAGTGTAGCGTCTTCCCTGCACTGGCCGCTGTCACTCTACCAAGGGGCAGCCAGTGTTTTTCCATGACCCTCCCTTGCCATTAGGGGTTGTGGGCAGAGCTGTGAGTCATCGCTTCACCAGACCCAAACCTCCATCCATTGTTCTCAGTGAAACATGCAGTTGGGGGCCAGGTGTGGGGGTGGGCACCTGCCAACAGGAACGGGGCCCCTCCAGCTCCCCACAGGGCCAGTGGCCCTGGTGTCTCACCTCAAGTCAGTTTTGTTGGAAAGGGGGTGAGGGGGAGTGGTTTAAAATAAATTGCAACTCCTGCTGCACCAGCAGGAACTTCCTGGCTACAAAACCACACCCCTTCATTACCCCCTGGGGGCTTCTGCAGTCGGGCTGGGAAGGGATCCTGGTCACCCCCACTCCCCTGCTGTGGAGAAGGCGGGCCCTCTGTCCCCGAGGCTCAGGTGGCCCCACTGTGCCTCTCCCTCCAACGGGAGTTAGAGTCCTACTTTGAAACCCAGGCTGTGAACTCCTGTCCTTGGAGCAGCTCTGTCCTGGAGGGAAAGGTGGCAGCCTCCCTCAGGCGCTGACAGCTGAGGAATCCCGGCTTGAGGCAGCTCCCCTTGTCTTCCAAGGAACCTGGCTCAGTCCACCTGTTCTGCAGCCTTCCCCACCCCCACCTTCTGTGCCCCCCTGCCTGGGGTCCTTTGACCACCACCTGTAGCCACCCTGTTTTAACACTCCCCTCCCATCGGGCCCCAGCACTATTTACCTGCGCCTCTCACATGGCCCAGACTTACTCCACCATACCACTTGGCTGTCCGCTCCCCGGGCAAGATCATGCATGGGCCACCTTCACACCCGCAAGGGCCCACCTGCCCAGCAAGAAGAGCTTGTAGCTGGTTTCCATCTGCCAGGAATGCAGTTTTCTTCTGTAAGAGTCCTGAGAAGTAGGTTTTAGGGGGAACTGGCCTTTATGGAGCCCCCGCACCGTGCCAGGACTTCCTGTGCGCTGTTCTGTCCATCTAACACTCAGCTCTCCTGGAAGGCAGCGGACGCCTTCCTGCCGGGTGAGAACCTGGTCCCCGGAGCACAGGGATGGTGGCAAGTGCTTCCACGCCACTGGCCGGGCTTAGGTGCCCCGAAGCTCTCTATGTCTTCATCATTTAATCCTTCCAGCAATCCTCTGAGACAGGTTCTGATGTTTCCTTTGTATGGATGGGGAAACTGAGGCACAGAGGTTCAGTGACTTGCCCAAGGCCCTGCACCAGCTGCACAGGAGCTGGCATTGTCCTTCGCAGGGAAACTTAAGGACCAAGGCCCTTATCTTCCAACCACAGGCTACTCCTTGTCTGGGCGGGCATGGTAGCTGTGGGAGCCTCTTGGGCGCCTGTTTGCTTCTGGGTTGCCTCCACTGCTTTGGTGTAGGATTGGCTCTTCTGGTCAAATTGGGGTGAGATACCACCAAGACCCCACCTCTTATGTTCATTTCTTTTTTTTTTTTAATTTTTCTAAGTGTTTTATTTATTTTTGAAAGCGAGAGAGACAGCGTGAGCAGGGGAGGGTCAGAGAGAGGGAGACACAGAATCTGAAGACAGGCTCCAGGCTCCAAACTGTCAACACGGAGCCTGATGCGGGGCTCGAACCCATGAACCGTGAGATCATGACCTGAGCTGAAGTCGGAAGTTTAACTGACTGAGCCACCCGGGCGCCCCTCTTATGTTCATTTCTGATGTGACCAGGGCCACTCGCTGCGTTTTAGGACTCCTTTCCTTGAGCGGCAAAGACCAGACTAGATAGGATTCCGCCACATACGTGCAGCCCTGCCTCCAAGAGCTGGTCTCAGTTCTGACTGATCTCTAGGAGCCTCAGTTTCCCCACCTGCAAGGTGGAAAGTCAGGCAATAAATAGGTCCCGCTCCTCCCAAGGGGGTTAGCTGGTCCTGGAGGGGGGTGTTGGGGGAGCAGGTAGCCTGTCAACACGCCTGCTATGGCCCCAGGTTTTCGATGCCGGAGAGATGTTCGGGATCATGCAAGTGGAGGAGGTGCAGGAGGAGAGTGAGGGCGAGGCGGCCCGGGAGGTGCGGAGGAAGAACCCCAACCCCGGCAGCGAGCTCTGCTACAAGGTCATCGTGACCAGCGAGAACGGGCTCCAGGCAGCCAACCCCAACAGGTAGGGGCCGCAGGCCAGACGCCCGTCCATGCGGTGGCCCTCGGGGTGGGCTCCCTGTTAGATGTCACCAAGGCCGGCATCTTTGGGGAGAAGCGGTAAACTCAGGCACTAGTGTTTCCTGTGTGCCAAGCACTGGCCTCTCCGGCAGCCTCATGACGGGCACTTGTGGCCACCAGCTGGGCCCCCGGGTGAGTCATGTTTCATCCAGACCTGAGGGCAGCCTCCCTGTGTCTCACAATCATCCCCAGGGTCCTGTCATAGAGCCGTGATGCATTCTGATCTTGCTGATGAGGTGCGAGGGGGGGAGGACGTGGCCAAGTTCGCACGGCTGGTTAGGAGCGTGGGCGTGGATGCCCGGCAGCCTTGCCCCTGAGCCCCGACTTCTCTGAAGACCTATCTCCGCTCCTGTGACATCTGCGTCTCTGGGTGGAGCCCAGGAAGCGTAAACAGGTTCTCCAGGCTTTATGCCCGGACTGTGAGCAGTGTGGTCTGGTTGCCTCCTCAGGTGGGGATACCAGGGCACAGAGCAGGCCTGGGCCTTGCCCAGCGCCACAGGGTAGATGGGGCAGAGCTAAGACCGAACCCCAGGGCTCCTGCCTCCCAGGGGCCCAGAGGAGCCGTCTTCAGCCATGCCAGGCCCGTCTGCCACACTTTCTTGGAACCTCAAGGAGGAAACTTGCCAGCCTCCTGAGGTCACCGGGCCCCCGTGTCCATAGGGACAGGGTCTTCCGTGTCCGGGAAGGATCTGGCTGGCCTCTTCTTCTGCTAAGGTTTTCTGGCCTCCCTCACCAGCCTATGCGGGGCGGGAGAGGCCACGCAGGTCATGACAGCAGCCAGGCGCCACCACCCACCTGCTGTCTCTCTCAGAAACACGCAGGCTCACCTCTCATACCAAGTTCAGTACAGTGGCCTCCGCCTCCTGCTCTGCTCCCGGCTGTGCTGCTCTGGGGCCCGGGCCCCGCAGCCACCAGGCAGGGCAGGAGGGGGTGCGGGTGGAGTCCTGGGCTTGGAGCCCCGGATATTGGTCTCAGCTCCACGGCCCTCCCTGCTCCGGGGCCTTTCTCCCTTTGGAGTCTGGTGAGCCTCCCCTGATCGCCAGGCTCCAGCCCCACCCTCCCTCCACATGCACTGTGTCCAGCACCCCTGGTGAGCATTTGCCCGGGGTCACCCCCAGGTATCCCACCTTGAAGCTTGGCTGGGTGCCCTGCATCCCACGGTCCTAACCTCTACGCGCGCAGGCAGGAATAAATCTTCCTCTTGCCGGCCACGCAAACAAAAAGTCCCACAAGCACAATGAGACGAACATTGCCGGCCTCTGATCTTGCCACCCAGCCAAGGAACTGGGGCGTTTGCCGTTCCTTTCATCCAGAGGGAAGGGAGGTGAGGGCCGCGCGGCCCAGCAGGGCTCTGGATGGCATCCCGGCAGCCCTGCCCTGTGGGGCGGTGGGAAAGCCTGCCGGGTGCTCCGCCGTGCCCACCCACCCAGAGCTGTGCCGCCATGCCCCCCGCCCGGGCTCCTCCAGGGGGACTGGGACATATGGGGAGCAGGGTGCATGCGCCTGGGGACTCGAAGCCTCTCCCACAAAGAGGCCTTGGTGTTTCCCAGGAAGTGCCCTGAAGCCCCGGGCACACACGGGTGAGCGCAGACTGACGGCCCCTGTGCAGCTGCTCGATGGCGCCTTCTGCCGTGGGCGGCTCTTGCCTTGGCTGAGCGCCTGCCGTGTGCCAGGCCTGCAGGTAGCCCGGTGGGGGCGTGCGCCTGTCCAGCAGTGCCAAGGCAGGTGGTAGGCCCGTGTTACGGTGATGAGCAGTAATAATCAGCACGTTGTAGATTTTGTCTCATTTGGTTTTTGTACCAGCCCACTGATGGGAGGCAGGGACCCACTGATGGGAGGCAGGATCCCCACTGGCTTTTTCAGAATTGGAAGAGGGAGAGACGCCTCCCCAGGCCACAGCCTCGGGCCTCGCCCTCCTCAGAGTCTCACAGCAGAGCCCCCCGCCAGCCCCTGTCCTGCCCTTCCCACCACGCCCGTGGGGCAGCCTCATACCCCCCGCCCCGGTCTGTGCCTGCAGCATCTTCCTCATCGACCACGCCTGGACGTGCCGCGTGCAGCATGCGCGTCAGCAGCTGCAGCAGGTGCCTGGCCTGCTGCCCCGCATGGCCAGCCTGATGGGCGTTGAGTTCCACGGCGAGTTGCCGAGCGCCGAGGCGGTGGACCTGGTGCTGGAGGAGATGTGGCGGTACAACCAGACCTACCAGCTGGCCCACGGGGTGAGCAGGCAGCTGGTCCCTGGGGAGGCGGGGGACAGACCGGGACTCAGGCCTTCGTGGCCCTGGACCAGCAGGGGCAGCCCAGGGGAGCCAGGACCCGGCCCCAGGAGCTGTTACCCCAAAAGTGAGCAGACCCCTCCCCATGGGACCCCTCATCCCCTGTGGCTTCATCATGGACCTATTACTCTGGCGTGGGCCACCCAGTGCTGGGGACCCGTGTGTCTGGGGGCCTTTGAGCTCACAGGACACGACCCTCTTTCTGACCCACAGACTTGGGGTTCCATGACTTGGCTGCCAGTCTCCTGGTGCCGTCAGACTCTCTTGTCCTGTCCCCACGAAACCCTCAGTCGTTCCTCGCTGGCTCCGGAAGTCGAGTCCCTTTAGTGTATGTCCTCAGCTGGCACGACCACCCCTCCCCACAGCGTCCCCCTCACGCTCCAGCCCCTCGCCACTTTCACTTGGCAAGAGACAAAGCTCTTTCTCATGGCCTCAGCTTCGATGTCCCCTCCTCCGAGGAGCCTCCCGAGCCCTCTCCCTGCCACACATACGCAGCCGGACACGACCACGTAGCCTAACGCCTGCACCGCACACACGGTCTGCCCAGAGCGGCCCCAGAGGCCCCCTGCTAAAGGGGCTGGGGTGCGTGTGGTGGCCGCCCCGGGCTCTGGGAGCTGGGTGTAGACGGGATGGGTGGGACGGGGGGCGGGCGGACGGGTGGCCGCAGGGGGCTGCTGTGCTCTGCCCGCAGACGGCCGAGGAGAAGGTGCCGGTGTGGTACATCATGGACGAGTTCGGCTCCCGCATCCAGCACTCGGACACGCCCAGCTTCGCCACCGCGCCCTTCTTCTACATGCCCCAGCAGGTGGCCTACACGCTGCTGTGGCCCCTGAGGGACCTGGACACGGGCGGTAAGTCCGACCCCCGTGGGCCCTGCAGGCTGGGCCGGGCCCTGGCTTCCCGCAGCCTCCTGATGGGCTGCGTGTCTCGATGCAGAGGAGGTGACCCGAGACTTTGCCTATGGAGAGGCAGACCCCCTGATCCGGAAGTGCATGCTGCTGCCCTGGGTCCCCGCCGACCTGCTGGACCTCAGCTCCTCCACGCCCGAGCCGCCGGACCAGCACTACCAGGTGTGACGTCCGCCTCCGACCCTGGGCCTTCCTGCTCGGTGGCTTCTGGAATGTTCTTCTGTCACCAAATGTTTCTGAGCACCAGCTGGCTAGTGTGAGGGGTGTTGAAGAGTTTAGGGGGCCCAGAGAGATGAGGGGCTCAGAGCTCGGGGAGTGAGCAGGAGCCGCCAGCCCTGAGCCCAGACCCCGGGGGCCGGATGCTGGGGGCCACGCCGCCAGAGGTTGGAGAGCTGGGGGTGCTGGTCCTCCGTGCAGCTCTTCCTCGTTTGGGGGGCTCCTTGCCAGGCCGGGGGGGCGCACGGTGTGGACCATGCGGCTTGGTCACGAATCCCCGCTCGGTACCGTTCCCTCCTCTGTGGACACCTCCCTCACCGGGGACGTGAAATCACTATACTCAAACACGGGACGGAGCGTTTTCCAGCGCACAGTAGGCCATCAGCAAGTACCACCAGTGTTACCGTTAGGAGCACCGATGGCAGCGTCTTGGACAATTTAGGGAGCCAGGGTTAGGGAGGCCCGGGGCAGGAGAGGAGAGGGCGAGCCTCTAGCGACATGGCCACTACCAGACCAGGCAGGGCTGGACGGGGAGAACAGCCTGGCCCCTCTCCCCCTCCCCTGCCCTGCCCTCTGATATCCCGCCCCTGCTTCCCGCTGGCTCGTGCATGACTACTGTCCCTCCACAGTAGGACTGAAGATCCCATTTTTATCTTCATTTTACTTAGAATGAGGAAACAGGCACAAAGAGGTTGAGTCAGCTGGTGGGAGAGCTGGGCTTCGACTCCGGGGGGGCCTGAGAGCTCGTAGGCAGAGGCTGCAAACCTTGCCGCACCGTGGGGGCCTTTCCCAGCCCACACTGGCCCATCGGACGTTCACGGCGTGCCTCGGGGGAATGTGGGAAGGAGCGGGCAAGTCAGGCTGATGAGGACGGGTAGCGGCGTGTGGTGTTAGCCATTCTGTGAGTCCGGGAGAGACGAGGCCGCAACGAGGGACCTCTTGGCCCCTTTCTGGTGAATTCCGCATACGCAGTGGTGGTCGAACTGTCCGTGTGGAAAGCCGCGTGACCGCTCATCTTGAGTTTGACGCGTGTTTCAGAGCCTCGTAGAATAGTTGCACATAGTAGGTGCTTAGTGAACAAGTGACTGCAAAGCAGGAAGGCTTGAGAATGGCCTAGGGACCAAGACTTCCTCCAGGTGGTGAAGTCGTTCAGCAGGGAAGAGGCGGGTGGCATGGCCATCCCACTGCAGGGCTCAGGACCTAAGGCTGCAGAGTGGAATTTACACTCACGAATTCGGGGGTTCTTCCCTTGGGACGCCCTCTACTGGCCAGGAAGAGGAGATGAGGCCAAACTGTCCCCTCCCGGTTGCTTTTCCCCATCTGACCTTCTAGATCGGCCTGGGCGCTGGGCCCTGTGGCTGCCGCTGTTAGCTAGCGGTCACTGGATGAGAAGTTACCCCAGAACAGCAGCTTCGCACGACAAACGTTTATGACGTCACCCCCACTGTCTGTGGGACGGGAGTTGGGGGAGCTTTTGACTCCCAGCCCCTCTCGCACAGCCAGGCTGCCAGCCGATGCCCGACACCGCGATGTGGCGGCTGACTTCCCCGAGCGCAGGCGATCCGAGAGAAAGCAGGGGCCGCGGGCCCCCGAGAGCAGCCCTTTGACCGTGCCACTCATTTCCTTGTGTCAGAAACAGCTCGGTCGGTCAAGCCCGCCGTCCAGGGGAGACGAACGGATGCTGCCCTTCGAAGGGACCGTCACAGAGGCGGGGGAGGGGGGTGTTTTAAACCACCAGGCTGCGTGCGCTCCGAACAGCACTCCGGGGCTCTGCTGGGACCCAGGCCCTTCCCAGGACGGGCTTGACGCCTTCTCAGCTGCCTGTGATTTGGAAAGAGGGCCGAGAAGATTTTTTTTCTTTAACAAAATTTTTTAAAAATTATTTTTTAATGTTTATTTTTGAGACAGAGACAGTGGGAATGGGGGAGGGGCAGAGAGCCAGGGACACACAGAATCTGAAGCAAGCTCCAAGTTGTCAGCACAGAGCCCAACGAGGGGCTTGAACCTATGAACCACAAGATCATGACCTGAACCAAAGTCAGATGCTTAACCGACTGAGCCACCCAGGCGCCCCAAGAAGACTTTTTTTTGACACAAATTGAGCTGTTCAGTGCCTGTGGGGTGGGGGGCTGGTCAGAGGGCTCTGGCTCTAGCTGGTGTCTGGGCGTCCCCCCTGAGATCTCAAGCCCTGATGTGCCGGGATTGGGGGAGAGGTGTTCACATGCTCCCTGTCTGGAGGGTCTGTTTCCACCGTCAGCGCTTTCCTTCTAGGCCATTTTGGAGGAAAACAAAGAGAAGCTGCCGCTTGCCGTCAGCCCAGTGGCGTATCCCCGCGACCACGTCTTCAGGTGCGCAGCTCCCTTCTCGGCTCGTGCTGAGACTGCCCCCTCCCCCGAGTTCCCACGACTCCTAGGACAGCGCCGGGCATCGGGGGGGGGGGGGGGGGTGCTTAGGAAGCCTGCTGTCTCCTGGGGACGTGGCAGGCACGGAGCCTTAGGATCAGAGAAACCCATGAAAAGTGGGGGTGTCTCTCTGGTTCTGGGGTGAAGCCACAGCCAGGCCTACGTGCAGTGGCCCCTCCTGAAGTCAGTGCGGGGACAGTGAAGGCACAGGGCACCGCAGCCAGGCCCCCGGGCTCTGTCCGCACCTCTGCCTGGGGCCAGTGGGGACCAGGCAGGACAGGCAGCAGTGAGCACTGGTGTGGAACGGGACCACATCCAGGACTGTCCTGGCCACGCTCTCACCAGGACACCAGCTGCCTCATCTGAGGGCAGAGTTCTTAGCGTGTCCGTGGGGGGTTGGGAAGCATCCGTCCTTCCGGCTTCCACGTGGGCAGAAAGCCTGCATCTGTCAAACACTCGGTTATCCCGTTTCATCCCAGCAACTAGTGAGGTGGGCCGTGCTCCCACCTTCCAGGGGCATCTGGGTCATCATCCTAGCTGCCCACACGGCAGATAGGCAGAGGGGCTGGGGGCTGACCCTGGCTGTCCTCCCACAGGGCCCGGGCTGGGACTGTGGGGTGGATTTTATAGCCAGCCTCGTTGGGAGGCACCCGAGTCCCAGGGGTGTGGTGGGCACAGGCGGCCCGGCTCAGCCCACCTGCCCCCTGCAGGGTCTACACGGACGTCCAGCAGGTGCTCAGCCACCTCACCCACCCACGCTTCACCTTCACGCAGAGCGAGGCGGACGCGGACATCCTCTACAACTTTTCCCACTTCAAGGACTACAGGTGAGCCCCCCACCCCCACTAGACGGGCCGCGGACTGGTCCCGGGACCCGTCGCCACCCTGAGCCGCTGGCGTGTCCCTCACCCTCCAGGAGGCTCAGCCAGGAGAGGCCCAACGTGCTGCTGAACCAGTTCCCCTGTGAGAACCTGCTGACGGTCAAGGACTGCCTGGCCGCCATCGCGCGCCGCGCGGGGGGCCCTGAGGGCCCAGCCTGGCTGCCCCGCACCTTCAACCTGCGCACTGAGCTGCCCCAGTTTGTGAGCTACTTCCAGCAGCGGGAGAGGCGGTGAGAGCCCCCCTCGAGGCAGAGACTCCCACGTGCGTCCCTACAGCCCCCACCCCGCCTCACCCCTCCCCTCACCAACCGTGAGCAGGCCGCCGTGACTGCCGTGGGGTTCTCCACGCCCCTGCTCCAGCAAGCTCCTTCTTGCTCCCTGAGGCCCCCTCTGCGGCACCTGGCATGGCTCCCTCCGGGAAGTTGGGTGCCCCTCTCCGAAGGCTCTCACGGTCCCAGGGAGGTGTGGCCTGGGAAGGTGGGGCCCGGGCGCAGCCCAGCCGACCGGTCGCCGTGTGCTCTCAGGGGCCAGGACAACCACTGGATCTGCAAGCCCTGGAACCTGGCCCGCAGCCTGGACACACACATCACCCGGAGCCTCCGCAGCATCATCCGGCACCGCGAGAGCACCCCCAAGGTGGGCCCAGGGGCGCTCGGTGCACTGGCAGCGGGGACTCGGGTGTCAGGGCCTGTGTGCAGGAGCGGGTCCCGGGGTTGGGTCATTCGGCTCACACCCCACTCCTGCTACTGCCGTGGCCTGGCCAGCCGGAAAGGGC
Source organism: Helogale parvula (assembly GCA_004023845.1). Taxonomy (NCBI): domain Eukaryota; kingdom Metazoa; phylum Chordata; class Mammalia; order Carnivora; family Herpestidae; genus Helogale; species Helogale parvula. The sequence continues at coordinate 21,721 of PJEM01010365.1, read as the reverse complement.
TATGTAACTGTCTGGGTGAGACCGGGGAGCCCTTGGTCAGAGCTGCCCCAGGTGCGTCTGACCTCAGAGTCCCCACGTGCCGCACCAGGCATGACTGCCCAGCAGGAGGCCGGTGGCCAGGCCGTGGAGCCCCCCAGGGCCCCAGACAAGGGTGTGGCAGTGACCCAGGGCACAGGGGCACCTGGGTGGAAGCCAAGGAAAGTATGCCCCGAGGCCTTGAGGATGATTGCCAAGGGGATTACTGGCAGCAAGCGGACAGGGAGTTGGCGCGATCATGGCCACAATTCATATCCGGTTTTCAAAACCTAAATCCTGGTGGGATCCTCTCACTTGGTTAAAGTGCAGATTAAGACACAGAACTTGCCACAGCCTGCACAGGGCGTGAAAAGGCCGAGGAAGAAGCCAGGTGCCGGGTGCACGTCCCTCCGTGGACCCCAGGGTGGGAAGGGACCCGGGACTGGGGCAGGAGCACCCCTGTGTCTCCGGATGTGGTGACCGAACCCGTAGCCAGAGCAGACGGATGCAGGTGGGGCGAGGCTGGGGTGCCTCCAGGCCCTGGGTCCCGTGACCCCCCGTCTGTGTTCTTCAGGTCGTATCCAAATACATTGAAAGTCCAGTCTTATTCCTGCGGGAAGACGTGGGGAAGGTCAAGTTCGACGTCCGCTACGTCGTGCTGCTGCGCTCGGTGAAGCCCCTGACGCTGTTCGTGTACGACGTGTTCTGGCTGCGGTTCTCCAACCGGTACGTGGTGGCGGGGCCCGGAGCTGCTCCCCCGCCGCGCGCCCGGCAGGCGGCCCCCTGACCTGGCGACCGCCGGAGCCCTTGGCCTGCCTGCCTCGGCCACTGCTGGGGACAGGCCTCGAGGAACGGGCATGGACCCCGGAGTCCCGCAAGGACGTGTCCGGCCCAAGGGGCATCCTCACTGTTAGCCTGTTGCTCTCTCTGACCCGACCTCTGCAGGGCCGTGGGGCCACCCCTGTCACCGATGCGGGGACAGACGCCCAGCGGGCTCGCCTGGAGCGCTGTCCCTGCCTGGCCGCAGCCACGCTCAGGACCCTCCCGTGTCCGTGTGCTCCTCCCGCAGGCCCTTCGCACTCGATGACCTGGACGACTACGAGAAACATTTCACTGTCATGAACTATGACCCGGAAGTGGTGCTGAAGCAGGTAGAGACCGGGAGGCGGTGCAGACCCACACCGCGCGGCTTGTTTTCGGGCAGGCTGTGTGGACGGTCAAAGGAGCTGACTTCGGGTGCCGGTGTTGATCTCAGAACAGCACCCGTGACACTCTGGGGTGCCTGAGGCCCCCCCAGACCCTGCGGCAGGTCGGAGCCGTGCAGGCCTCGCCTGGAATCATCCAGTCCACACAGGGACGGGTGGCAATGGGAGCATGTCACACGCCCCCGCTCCCCCACCCCAGGGCAGGCTCCTGCTGCTGGCCCGTGACCCGGCCTGGGTCCTCCTCTCCCCCGCACCATCTGGGCACTGTAAGCCAGGGGGACATCAGGGCAAAGCTCCCTTCGAGGTGAGGGCATCAACCCCCAGTGGCCAGGTGGGCGTAGCCTGGGCAGAGGCAGAGGCCGGCTCTGGGTGGCAGGAGGAGGGGAGGAGAGACGGGCCACCGCGGGCCGAGTCAGGCTGTCTGAGGCGCCAGGAAGCAGGGCGCACGACCACTCCGCCTGAGGCCTGCAGGCGGCCCCGCCCTCCTGAACGGGGTAGTTACCTTCCCAGGCACGTTCTGTTCAGCGCGAGTCCCTCCCAAAACCGTCGGAAGGATCGTTTTGCGTCTACTGCAAGAGTCGTTGTGTAAATGCTATTGAGCAAAGCCTTCTATGGCTTTTTTTTTTTTTTTTTTTTTTTGCATTGAGCGCCATGTATTTGGATCCATCATCACTAAACGTGGCTGAGGGCCTTCTTGTCCCTGGTCTGGTCTCGTCATTCACCTGTTAACAGACATCGAGGCCACGTGTGGTTTTCACGATTCATGAGCGCGCTGCGTTGAACACACCGGAGACGCCTGGCGATGCCCGGTCCCTAGCCCTCCAGGGTGGGCTGTGCTAGCGGAGTGGCCTTGCCCACGTGCACGCCCGGCCCAGCTGTCGCTTCCGGTCCTGGGCTGTATTAGCGGCGGTGCCTAGGACTCTGAGCCCTCAGCGGGAGCCTAGGATGCGGCTGGAAGTTGTCCCTGAGACAACTGAGTGCCTACCTGTATGTTGTGTGATGTCTCCAGGGCCCTGTTTCCCTGAAGCTCCGGTGTGTGGGGACACATGTCCAGCAGGATGTGAACGTTGGGCTTCCTTAGGGAGCCCATCCTGGCTCGTCCTTGCAGGGAGGAACCGGCGCCTCCTGCCAGCCGCGCAGGTGTGCTTTGGGTGAAGTCTTGCCCTCCCCAGGCGCTCTGAGCTGGTGCTGAGCGGTGAGCTCCGGCCCGCGCCCTGCAGGTGCGGGTCCAGGCTCTGCCTCCAGCTTACGGAGACCGGCGTGGCGCTGCGTCCACCGGGCCTTGCGGCCTGCCGACCCCTCGGCATTAAGCGTCTCACTTGAGCCTCACGACAGCCCTGCAAATAAGTGCTGAGCAGGGAGCATCGTCGCGTTTTACAGATGGTGACGCTGAGGCTCCGGCAAGTGAATCTCTGCTTGTCCTGAGTCACATAGTAAGATCCGGAGCTCAGACTGTCTCCTGCCCCCCATTTGTGCCCAGGGGTGGGGGTGCTGGATGGGCTGCCGGCGCCGACACGTGGCCCCAGTGAGTGTCAGAGGCTTCGAATTAAGGTGAGGCAGGCTTCCCCGCTCCCGGCCCAGCGGGGGGCCCCGGGCACAGCATGATGGGCCTTGTGTCTGTCACAGGTGCACTATGATGAGTTCATCCCAGAGTTCGAGAAGCAATACCCAGAATTCCCTTGGAAGAGCGTCCAGGTGAGTCCTCAGCAAAGCCGCACAGGCCTTGAGGGCGGGTGGAGGTCTTAGCTCCTCCCACTGAGACTGAGGAAGGAGACAGTGAGCTGCAACCCTCCTCCCACTCTGGGCTTCGCGTGAGGTGCTCGGGAGGGGATTCGGCTCACTGTGGGGACAGCTCGATGGCCTAGGCCCTACCTGTCATAGAAATCACAAACCCAAGGGGACAGCAGGGACACGGCTGGAGACACAGGCTGGCCTCTGCCTCCTAGAGCGACTGTTCTAGGAGCTTCTCTGTTTGCTTCGGTGCAGAGGGGTGCAGGGGGCTCTGCGGCAAGAGACCGCCGCTTGGCAGTAGTCAGACGCCATGAGCGAGAGGCAGGTGTCTGAGGGGGCAGCCAGGCACAGAGACGCAGAGGCCGCAGGAGGAGGAGTCCTGGGCCAGTGGGGGCCGCAGCCCAGGTGGAGGCAGGGAGCCCACGTGCAAAGCGGCTCTGGGGGCTGGTCCCAGCCACGGCGCCACGCAGCCCCCCAGCCCGGCCTCCCCCTCCCCAGGGAGAGATCTTCCAGGCCTTCACGGAGCTGTTTCAAGTGGCATGCGCCAAGCCACCGCCCCTGGGCCTGTGTGACTACGCCTCATCCCGGGCCGTGTACGCCATTGACCTCATGCTCAAGTGGGACGACCGTCCAGATGGTGAGGGCTCCCCCCCAACCACGCCCTTTCCACTCAGAGCCGATCAGCTAGCCCTCCTCCCACTGCCAGTGCCCCCAGGGGATGGAGCCGGCACCCCTGCCTCCCCGCCCGGCCGGTGCTCCTGTCCTTGGCCCCTTGTCCACAGGGAGATCTGGTCTGGGAGGCGCACCCTGAAGGGGTGACAGCCTCCAGGGCAAAGCGCAGGCAGGAGGGCGGTGGGCTGTGGGGTCGGGAAGGAAAGGGCCTTTGTGCCCCGCCCCCAGCGGCTGGGCCAGCATCTCTGCTTCCTTTCCCGCCCACCTGAGCCTCTGAGTGGCGTTGAGGGGCCCCAGGTCCCCTGGAGGGCCGGGCTCCCCCCAGCCCGGGAGTGAGGCGCCCTGTGCCCTGTGCCGGCAGGGAGCCGGGTGATGCAGCCGCAGATCCTGGAGGTGAACTTCAACCCGGACTGCGAGCGCGCCTGCACCTACCACCCGACCTTCTTCAACGACGTCTTCAGCACCCTGTTCCTGGACGAGCCTGGCTGCTGCCACGTCACCCGCCTGGTCTAGGCGCCCGCGGGCCCTTCTGCCGGTGCTCGCCAGAGTCCTCCTCCCCTCCTCCCTGGGACAAGCCTGGCCTTCGAGTTGTCATCCCTGCGCCACCTCAGGGGGCCCAGGATCCGCCTCCCGACGGTGCCCCTAGGGCCAAGCACCAGGCCCCGTGCACACTCCCCTCGCCGCCGCCCCTGCTCAGCCAAAGGCTTTTCCAAAGAGTTTGGTTCCTGGGCCGCCGTGTTTCCAGGGTGTTAGCGGGAGACGGGTTCTGGGCAGCGAGACGAGGCGTCCGCATGGGCAGGTTCCCGGGCAGCGCCTGCGGCACCCGCCCACGACGGGCCGGGCTGGAGTCTTCCCCGGATGCTGCTCGTGCGTCGTGGCTCCCCAGGGCAGGGCGTCAGGTTCCCACGCTGCACCCCTGTGCCCCAAAACACCTGGGGACCGGCCTGCCTTCTTGTTCCCCAACCTCAACCAAAACCTCTACCAGTAAGGTGCCCGTGCCCGCCGCCTGTGCCCACTCTTGCCTTTCCGCTTGACAGAAGCCGGCCATGCTCCTCGCCTCCGGGGCCCCCGCAGACCTCGCCCTGCCAGGCGCCGAGCGCCCTCCCCTCATCCAGCATTGGCTGGGATGCCCCGACGCGGGGCCTCGGGGCCCGGTGCGGCCAGCAGGGCACCAGGCGGTGGACAGCTGAGAAAGAAGTTCCAGGAAGAACTTCGTGTTTCAGTCATGTCACCTCCTGCCAGAGTCCAGGATCAGAATGTTGGATTTTTGTTAGTTTTTCATTTATGGGAGTAAACAGAAACTTCTTATTCTTTCCATGACTTTGTTTCTAAAGTCTGGAGTCAGATGTCGGCGTGTTTGGTGTCGCTGCGGCGCGCCCCGGCCCCACTAATGGGGGGTGGGGGGCCACCTGCAGAGCTTTCCGCAGCGGGGGCCGGGGGGGAGCTGGTTTCATTTTGAAGCCAAGAGCGATCTTGGTAGCAAAACTGGACTTGACTGTGCCTCCAGCTGTGTGTCTGCTTGGCTGTGTCCGTCCGTCCTCAGGGTCACCTTAGCCTGTCGGCCACAGGGACGCCCCTTCCCTCCAGCCACACACAGGTGTCAGAGCAGGACTGGGCTTCCTCCCTGGAGAGCCGCTGGCGTCCCGTCCTCCCCTTGACTCGATTCGTACAATAAAGTCTGCCTCCCGCGCCCTGGCCTCCCTCTCTCGGGAGACCCTGGAGCCACCCCCTGGCACGGCGTGTCAGCCGTTGACCTGTGTGACTTTGGAAGGAAACCACACTATCAAGACGTCCGCTTTGAGAAACGAGATCGCGTTTAGTCTTCCAGGTCCCCGTCTTGGTCCGTCTGGGCTGCTGTGACAAAACGTCACACTGGGGGGCTTAGGCCACAGGGCTTTCTTCCTCAGGGCTCCGGAGGCTGGGGTGGCCCAGGCTCCCCGGGCGGCAGATTTGGCCTCATAAGGTGGCCATCTTCTCGCTGTGTCCTCACGCATGAGAAGGGGCAAGGGTGCTCTGTGGGGTCCCCTGTGAGGACGCTGATCCCATTCGTGAGGGCTCCGCCTTGTGACCTAGTGACCTCCCGCAGGCCCACCTCCTATGACCATCACATTGGGGGTTAGATTTCAACATCGGGATTTGGGGGCACACTCAGACCACAGCAGGTCCTAACCCCAAGCTGGGTTTTCCCAGCACTGGCTCTGTCTCAGCGGAGTGCCGTGGGGACGGACACGGAGCTGGGGCCCATCTCAGCTTCCCAGGCGATGCCCAGGAGCTTTGTCCTGAATCCCGGCTCTGGCACGCACTTCTGGGGCTTCAGGCAACGGGATTCTCTTTCTGCCCATTTCCTCCCCCTGGGGATGGGGATGAGAGGAGACCCTAACTGCTCTGAGGACTGCGGCCTGGGGGCCCAGCAAGCTGATGCAGGAGGCGCATGCGCTGGCCTGCGCAGTGCCGCCCCCTGGTGGTGATGGAGCTGGTGACAGGAAGGCAGGGGCCCCTGGGCCCCTCAGGACCGTCGCTCACACCAGGTTGTTCAACCAGGTGCCTAACGGGGGTAGCGGTCCGGCTCATTCCCAGTCCACTCAAAGCCTGATTACCCGGATACTCTGAGCACACATGCCAGGACCAGAGGGTCCACGACCCAGGCTTTCCCCCACTCTAGCCATCCTTGCATCTCTGACCAGGGACCCTCAGACCACCCCCAGGGAAGGGCATCAAGCAGGGCCTCCACCATCCCTGAAGCCCAGACCGCTCCCCATGGAGACAGTTCTTATCCCTGGAAACGCATCTCCCTGATACTGTCTTCACGGGAGTCCTGTTGTTTGAGAATTCATCGTCATAGAATCTGTAAGTGCGGGACGTCGGGAGTGGCCCGGGGAGCCACAGCCACGGTGCCGATTGTTCCAAAGTTCCACGGAGCCACCCCAATCCAAAAGGTGAAGCTAAGATGCTCATAGTGACATTTAGAAAGGCCCTCAGTGATGGTCCATGGCCACGGCAACACCCCCAGCCTCGGCGGCTCTCGCCTGGACAGGCGCCACTGGAGGAGAACCTCTTAGCATCAGGGAGACAAGGCGGTTCCCCTTTCGGGGTCCAGAGTGGCCGACCACACGTTAAACTGCTCGGGTCACACTCGCCGTCACTGCCGCGCCCCTGTGGCCGAGCCCTCCTGGGCTGAGGGAATGGCCTTGCCTCGCGTCCTTTATTGCCAGTCAGCTGCAGGAGGGAAATGCCCTGATTTAAGATTTCAGCGGCACGGAGTAGCCCCAGCAAAGTGCAAACTGGGAGGACTTGACACGCCGTGTGGTATGGATTTTCCTGCTAAACCAGCGTGCAGACTGCCAGAACCCGGATGTTCCTGGTGGGTGACAAGAGCTCAGAAAGGGAGAGGGCGCTAGTTATGAAGAACGGGGTGGGGGGGCGGGGAGCATCGCGGGGAAGCTAGCGAACAAAACGGCAGACTGCATCCGCCTCTCGTCCATTTTGCCAGGCACTTTCGTGGCCGGCGCGTGGTGTGTGGCCGGTAGGAAGTGTGTGGAATCTTGCTAGGGATGAACAAACCCGCAAGTCCATGGAAGGGACAAGAAATAGCCGCATCAGCGTCACTGCAACGACTGTGGAAACCTCGGGTGCAGGTAAGTGCTAAGTACAAAACAAGGGGGGTGCTCAGTGCAGGACGTCTGGCAGGCACAGGGGTGGCTGTGACACGTGCAGGGGCTCCCTGCCCTTCTCGGAGAACTTCAGAAATAATACGGATGCTCAGAGTCCCCCGTCTGACCGCTCTGCCCTCGAAGCCCCCGGAAAGCAGCAGGGGGCGCTGGCCAAGGAGCTCGTGGCCACCAGGGTGCAGGTTCCTGTGAGCAAAATCAGTCCGGCCTCAAATCCGGCCGGAGTTGAGGGTGAGCAGCAAGGTGGTGGCCCTTGAAGGGCAGCCACCCCTTCTCTCAGCAAAACGCAGTCGGCCGTCTCTCCCTGAGCTTTCCTGGCGTCGCAAAGTGGGTCCCTCCGCACGTGGGGCGAGAACAGGGGGCCACAGGCCACAAAGCAGCCGGCCCGCCGAAATGACAGAGCGACACACCAGAGTGCTGCCAATTTGAGTGAGCGACAACCAGGCAATGACAGGCGCGGCAGGTCGCAAGCGCCAGGCAGCGGTGCGGCAGGGGCAGGGCACACAGGGAACATGGCGGCTCGGAGCCAGGGCAGAGGCCCCACCCCAGGGGGAGCCTGCCTGGGGGGTTGGGGGGCACTGACCTCTCCAATTCCCAGCAGCTGCCCGCAGAGGACCCCAAGCACCCGATTCAAAGCTGGGGGGTGACAGCTCCAAACCGGGGCAGGCCCCGGGCGGGTGAGGGGCTGCCGTCTCCCGAGTGGGGACACGGGCCTTTCGGCCTCTGACGTGCCCTCCTGCCGATTTGGTGTTTGTGAAGCTGCTCCTGGCGGGGTGAGGCGGGCGTCAGTCCCACCACCCCAGGGGCACGTCAGGCGGCATCCCCAGCTCTGGGGGCGGCCCCATCCTGGCCGAGGCCAGCTGAGGGTGCTGAGGGGCCCACTGTGGGCCCACAGGGGCGAAGCTTCCTGGGGGCTTAGAGAGTGGGCAGGGCTGAGGGCCAGGTGCCAGCGGAGCAGCGGCACAGCCGGCGTGGGCTCCAGGTCGAACTTGGCCTGTTCCGGGCCGGGCCGGGCACCCCGCCTCTCAGAGGGTCCCGGGAGAGGCCCGAGGAATGTGGGCAAGCGCTGGCCAGGCCCAGCCTCATCTGGGTGCCCAGCAGCCGGACAGACCCAGCCGTTGGACAAGTCCCCGCCCCTCCACCCCCCACAGCCCACGGCCCCTGCCCAAGTGGAAGGGCCACCGCCAGGAGGTTAAAAACTTTATTTTGCTTATGACACTCATGTTGAGAGCTGGCTTGGGGCAGGTGCAGAAAGCACAGGACGCGATCCGCGGGGCAGGAGCTTCGCCTGGAGCACTTCCGGAGCTGGTGGGGACCCCCGGGCTGAGACACCTGCGGCCTGGTGGCCATGAAGGATAAGGGCCACCACCGCAGTACCACCTGACCAGCGGGCAGCCACAGTCCTCGGAGGAGGGCGCCTTCACTCCGCGAGCTTCCAGCCACCGCGCCGGCCACGGTTGTCCCGCCACACGCAGTAGTTGAGTGCGGCCGCGAACACCAGCCAGGCCAGGTATGGGTAGAGCAGGCGGGCAGCCGGGGGGCTCACCCCACGCCAGGCCACAGCCGTGGCTCCTGCCAGCCCGCCCGTGAGCAGGAGGTCCACCAGAGCCTGCAGAGACAGGGGGCGGAGGGGACATGAGGCCTGAGGCTCGCATACCCGTCAGATGTGCGTCCCTGCTGGCCACTCATGGGCGGCACACAGGGGAACGCTCTGTTCCACCCCTAAGTGACCCACCAAGCCCCTCCCTCGCTCTCTGCCTCAGTTTTCCCATCTGTAAAATGGGAACGATCACCCCTGCCCGATCCATGCGGGGCAAGGGGTGCCCATCACCAGGTGTGTGCAGTTCCTATACAATGGTCCCCCCTCCAAGGTCCTCTGGACCCATCGGGGTCCGTAGCGTTTCCTTCACTGAAGGAGAAGCAGCCGGGGAGGGTTCCCCAGGAGGGCGCCAGCCCCCGAAGCTTCTGAGAGATGCTCCCCATATCTAGGCCCTACCCCATCGAGGTGATGCCCATGTCCCCCTCGGAAAGGCCACTCCTCCCCAGGCCATCTCCAGGGACCAAGAAGACTGGCCAAGGCCACACTTACCCAACCCATTTGTCGGGTGCCAAAGAAGAGGGGAGGCCATGCCCAGTTCAAGGCCAGCTGCCCGGCATAGAGCCCCAGGGGAACCACAGCCTCCTCCGAGAAGCCCCCCAGCTCTTTCCAGACCAGGTAGGAGCCATACCTGAAACAGAGGCTGTGGGTCAGGGCACCAGCAGGGAAGAGACCGGAAAGCAGGACAGGGAGCCACGCCCACCTATGTCGACACAGAGACGTGCTCTGCCCTTGACTGCTTTGTGACCTCAGGGAAGTTGCTTGACTTCTCTGGGCCTTCATTCTCTACAGGGTTTCTGTAGGGATGGGCGTTAACACACTGGCCGTGCTTAGGTCAGCGCCTGGCACGTGGGACACTCAATAAATATTATCTGCCATCATTATCATAGGCTCTGAAGAGGAAAGACCGTGAGGCGTACAAGTGAGAAAGAGGCGCCTGGCCTGGCCAGGGACGGGACGGGATCAGGGCGGCCAACGCCCCCCAGCTCTCACACACGTAGGCACTGCTCACCCTCTTTCCAGTATCGTTGCATCTTCATGATAAATGAAGATAGGCAGTACGACACCCCCCCTTTACAGGTGAGGAAACTGAGGCACAAAGAGGTGAAGTGACTTAAGACCTCTGAGCAGGCAACCAGTAGGTAAAGTCAGGATTTGAACCTGTGGCCAGGGCCAGAGCCCGAACTCTTTAGTCCATGAGAGATCTGACCTCATCAGGGTCACAGGGAGCCTCGCAGGGTCCCACGACAGAGAGACCAGGGTCACATTTGTGCTTTCTCTGGATCTCATTGGTGGAAGAAAGCCAAGAAGGAGTGAGGCCCGGAGGCTGAAGCAAGATGAGGTAGAAACACTGGTGCCTGGGCCAGGGTCGGGGAGAGAGCAGGGCACAGGAAGCGCTGGGAGCCTGACTGGCAGGGCCTGGGACTCTGGGGGGGGGGGGGGGGGTGCCCACGTGACACTCAGGTTGTGCGGACTTGTGTCTTATTCCCATCAGCACCCTGGGGCGGGGTGCATCCAGCCTGGTTCGTGCTACCTGCTCCCTGGGCGCCTGACATCTACAGCCCCACCCCCATACTGGGCTGGCATAAACTCAGGATGCAGGGAACATTCCAGAAGGACAGGAAGCAGGCTTCATCCGCTGGTTGCAGTTTCCCCCAGAGCCACCAGGGGGCGCCCTCTCCCGTCCAGCTCCTGAAGCCACGGGGTTTCCTGCCGGGCCCCTCCTTGCTAGCTCCGTGTCTTCCCAAGAGCCCTTGTCAAATGGGTGGTCTTGCAAATTAACCCAGACCCAGCCTGGCACGGAGCGGGCGCTCAACAAACGGCGGCTCCGAGAATTGCCATCATTGTTGCTGCGCTGCCGCTAATGGCCTTGGAAGCCGCCCGGGTCTGAACTTTACGCACTGAGCCAGCCTCCTCCCCCACCCCCACACCCCCGTTGTTGCGAAAACAGCCAGGGTGCCAGTGCGAGGCTGTGCCATCCGGCCCGCCCCTCCCGGGAGAAGAAAGTTCAGTAGTACAAGCGACGGCCCCGAAGCCGTCTCCACCCTCGCTGGGCAAACCAGGCCGGAAACGGTGCCTGCTGCCCCAGGAACACGTGGAGGAGCGGCTCCGGCTTCGGCCCCGCCCACCTACCCCATGGCCGAGTACAGGGTGCCCCAGATGGGGCCCAGCGTCCAGCGGGGCGGGTGCCACGAGGGCTTCTGCAGGCCGGCATACCAGCGGAGGCCCTCCCCGCGGACGTAGTAGGAGCCCAGGAAGCCCCCCACGCTGGGCACGAGGGTGAAGCCCACGGCGGGCACCCAAGGCGGGGCCATTGCTGCTACTGCGGCTGCGTGTTCTGGAAAGTTCTGAAAGAGAAGACAAGGGTGGGGTGAGGGGCGGGGAGCACTCCAGAACTGGGGTGAGGCTTCCCCAAGCCCCGGGCAGGGAGGGGCTGAGTTCACACCAGCAGCCCCGCCAGCCCAGTGCACGGGCTCCATTGAACACATTTCCACCCACACTCCTGTGCCCCCTACCCAGAAGGCTGCCCTGACTGGCAGGAGCCTCGGGGCATCCCTGCCCCCACAGGTGGCTCCAACCTCAGCTCTTGCCCCGGCCACCAGGGTCCTGTCCTCTCTCTTACCCTTACCCTTGGCCTTGGGGCTCCTGTCGAATTTGGTTCAAGACCAGTTTGTGTCCCCTCCACCAAGAAGTCTTCCCAGCCCTTCCTCCCCAGACCAGCTGGCAGCCCGGTGCTCTGGGAAGCCTGCATCCGTCCACAAACCCTGCACTTTATGCTCTGATACTTCTCATTCATTCATTCTCTCATCATTCATTCATTCATTCACTGGTATCACACAGAGCTTGGCTCAAATCCTGGCTCTCCACGGACTCACTATGACCTCAGGCAGATCACTTCAACTCTCTGGGCCTCAGTATCCCCCTCTGTAGAATGGGATAGCAGCACTGCCTTCCCAGGCCGGGCCCAGTGGGGGGAGCATCCCGGTCCACAGGTATTGTACCCCCACCCTGCAGCCCACCCGAAAATCACCGTCCCTGCCCTGCGTGCCAGACAGGAAAAGCAGCCCGCCTGGAGTCACACTGCACTCTGGGGGCGGGCTCTGCCCAGTTCTAAAGCTGCTTCCTCCATGCCGCCCAGGCTCAGGGGGAAAGATGGGAAAGAACGGGAGTCAGCAAGAGCTCAAGGCTGGTCAGGTCCCCCCGCGGCCCTGAGAAGCCGGCAGGGCTCAGGGCAAGGAAGGCCCCCGTGTCAGGCCTGCATGCCACCACCCCGAGGGCTGGGGACCCAGTCGGCGGGTCTGTCCACTGTGCCCATCAGCTAGGCCCCCACCCCAGCAGCCCCGAGGTCTGCTCTGCGGACCTACTAGGCGCCCAGCAGCCAGTGAGGCCCTCAGCAGACTGAACTGCTCACTGGGGCTGAGGGTCCAGAGTGACAGCAAAGGGGACCCCAGACTGGGCATCTCAGGCCAGCTCTGACTAGACCTGCTGTGGGACTCCAAGCCTGTGAGCACCCTGACCGGGCCTCAGTTTCCCCACCATAAAATGAGGGGGCTGGGCTCCCACCGACAGAGTCTGACCCGAACTGGAAAATCAGGAGGCGCTTGTCTGGACGAGATAAGAAGCCACCCGCCCAGATTCAGTTCAGCAAACTTGCAGCTTGGCCTCCCAGGGCGGGGGCGGGGGCCCAGGGTGGACAATGATGGGGGATCCCTGAGAGGCGCACAGAGCTGTCAGAAAGGGCACCCCTGACCCGGGATCAAGGAAAAGATGGTCCTTGGAGGGGGGCCAGTGAGCCCTTTCTGCACAGGGACACGGGGCTGGGGCAGTCAGGGTGAAGAGAATGATGGGCATGGGCTGAGCTGCAGGGGAGCAGGTGCAGGGAAGGGGCCGTGCTCGCTCTGGAGGCAATGGGGAGCAATCAGGGCTTCAGAGCAACGGCTGAAGGCTGCCCTGGGGAGAGGGGGCAGCTGCTGGCCTGGGGATCCATGAGGCAACCTTAGTGCCCAGCCACTGGGGACCATCAGGCCTGGTCAACCCCCAAATCCAGCTGTTGAGGACTCTAAATATGTGAAAATTGTTCTCGACATGACGTAAGTGAGGAAAGAATATAAAACTGACTACAGAATGATCTCAATTAAAAGAAAAATAGATAACACAGATATGGTAACAGGGGCGCCTGGGTGGCTCAGTTGGTTAAGCATCTGACTTCAGCTCAGGTCATGATCTGAGTTTGAGCCCTGCATCAGGCTCTGTGCTGACAGCTCAGAGCCTAGAGCCTGCTTCAGATTCTGTCTCCCTCTCTGCCCCTCGCCTGTTTATGTTCTGCCTGTCTCTCTCAAAAATAAATATTTTTAAAAATTTTGTTTTTAAGAATAAATAAACGTTGAAAAAAAATTTTAACTGTAACCAATTTGGGACACCTGGGTTGCTCAGTCAGTTAAGCGCCCAACTCTTGATTTCAGCTCAGGCCATGATCTCATGGTTGGTGGGCTCGAACCCCACACTGGGCTCTCCTCTCTCTGCTTCTCCCCTGCTCATGATCTCTCTTTTTCAAAATGAAGAAATAAACTTAAAAAAACAAAACATAAAAATAAAAACTGTAACAGATTCACAAAGATGTTAGCAACTGTCATAATCGGAAAGCTAACATTGCTGGGGAAAGGCTGACTGCCCACCACCCTCAGCCCTTGCCCTGCGGGGAGCTGTGCCACCTTGTCCCATCTGCCAGTGCAAGACAGGAGGCACGGAGCAGGGCAGGCGTCGGCCCGGGGCCCCTCTGCAAGTGGGCAGCTGGGGATTCTACGGGCTGCACTTGGCAGCGGGGTTACAGGCTAATTCCGTTTCATTGTTTTCCAAAATGTCTACATGAAGATCATTTTAAACGGAACGATCGAGAGAGTGCTAGCAGATTCCATCTAGTGACTGACCGATTCCTCCCTCCCAGGGCCTGTTTTCTCACCTGCGGAATTAGGACAGTCCTCTCCCCACTCCCAGCCCCCAAGGTCACGGCACGCATGAACTGTGGGGATGAAGAGTGCCGAGGGCTGGGCAGGTGACACAGGGACCCAGCAACACATGCTCGCTGTGCCCCTCCACCCCTCACCCCCCCCACCCTCCTGCGGTGCCCTCTGGTCTCCAGGGAGCACAGAACAGGTGAGTGTGAGGGTCTCTCTCACCACAACCGAGAGGCGCCTGGCCCTGTGCTCCTGCTGGGTGGGTGTGGAGCCCCGGATGCAGAGCCCTGGGACCCACTCGGCTCCCCAGCACGTCACCTGGGACGGGCTCGGGCCTCCTGAGCTTCTTCCTCATCTGTGCAATGGGGACACAGCCCAGCCTGCCTAATAAATATGCTGGATCCACAGCAAAGGGACAGTTTTTGGCAGCCACAGGGGCTGTGGTCGGGCACTAGGTCTCCCCCAAAACGGAACATGGCTGAGCAGGTGGGAGGCTTTCACCCCGTCCTGATCCTCACATGCCGGCAGGGAAACTGAGGCCCCGACACTGAGGGGAGAGGCTGGGCGTCAGGCGTTGAACTGGGGCAGACCTCAGGTCCCCTCAGTGGGATCCCGTGGGCCTTTTCCTGCAGCGCTGGACGGTCCCCTTCATGCCCACACTCACGGTCCTCTCACCCTCTGAAGTATCCCAGCCCCAGTGCTCAAGGTGAGTGCCACCGCTCCAAGACACATGGGCGTCCCGAACCCCTGACGCGATGTGCAGATGTGGGCATGCTCGCCGTGGTGTTCTGGCCCCAAGCACGGCACCCCAGCCTAAGCGCGAGAAAACCCCAGCCAACATCGGGTGGAAGAACATTCTAGAAAATAACCGATGGGCACTCCAGCTCCCTCCAAAGGTGTCAAGGTCACAGGAGACAAGGGAAGACGGAGGGAAACGTCACTGGCTGCAGAAAACTCCAGAGAAAGGACAACCGATAGTGCTGTGAACATCTGGACAGCCCCCCCCCCCCCCCCCCGCCCACAGACGGGGTCAGCTCAATGGTCTGTGGGAAACGTACACAAAACCAGATGCCCCTCCCCCCCCACTCTGGGGCCTGTCGTCGCTGGCGCCACACCGCAGTGACTTACCACCTGGATGGAGGCTACGCGGGTCTCTTGGTGCTACTGTGTGACTTCTCTCCAAGTTCCGAATTAGTTACAAATCGAAGGATGAAAAAGAAGTCTCCTGATTTGGATAACAGCGTGCACAGTCCGTGCTCACACTCAGTATCTGCTAATGACGCTCCGTATCTGTCACTGCATCAGGCCCAAGCCCAAGCCCCAGACCTCCCTGCAAGCGCCACCAAGGCACTCCTGCTCTGAGACGGTCAGTGTCTCCTGTCGGGTTCTTCCCCCCACGGTTTTTTTTGAATCAAAGTGAAATTTGCATAACGTAAAATAAACCACTGAGAGTGCAAAATTCAGTGACACTTAGTAGGCTCCCGATGCCGTGCCAACCCCAAACGTTTTCATCGCCCTCAATGACCCCCGTAACTCCCTGCCCCTCCCGCCCCAGCCCCTGGCAACCAGCCCTCTGTCGCTGTGGATGTGCCTTTCCTGGACATTTCATGTAAATGACGGCCTGGTGGGCTTTGGGGCCTGGCTCTTCCCCTGAGCATGAGGTTTGCGAGGTGTGCTCACCCTGCCGCGTGTGTGTCCCTGCCCCGAGGTGCTGTGGGCAGGGGCGCCCATGTCACCCTGACACGGCACCCAGCCCGGGCCCAGGACCTCCCACACTGGACTCACTGAGCGGGCCCCACAGCCCACCAACCAAGTCCCCGCGGTACAGGACAAACCAAGGCCCACAGAGGGTGGTGGCTTCAGGGGACAGAGGAGGGTCTGAGCACGTGTTCCTACCCCCGCCCCCGCTGCTGCCGCTTCCAGAGCCGGGCTGTGCTTAGGCTTTGCCGGGCCTCGGGGATCAGAGAGTGCACCCGCCCCGAAGGTCAGGTCAGACGCAGAAAGGCCCAGATGCCTCCCACGCAGAGCTCGCGTGCAGGGAGTCTCCTGGGGCCTCTCAGGGGCTGGCTGGCTCTTGAATCACCCAACCGGGGGACCCACCAGGCTGAGTCACTCACACTTGCTCGGCTGGGCTGGGCTGACTGCCCACCAGGCCAAAGAGAGATCTGCGCTGGTTTGGGGTCCCGGGGAGGGCTGGGGAAGGTCAGGGAACACCAAAGGCTGGGAAAGGGCTCCAGGGCTGAAGATTGAGACCAAAGGGCAAAGCCACACACACATCCTTTATTTCCCCTGTCAGAAGGTGACTAAGAACCCACACGCTGGCTTGTCTCCAAGTTGCTTTGTAATCCTGGGCCAAAGCTCCTCTCTGGGCCTCAGTTTCCCTTACAACAACCTGCTCTGCCTGCTTCATGGGGTCATGGGGAGGCTCAAGTGAGGGCCAGGTGGGTGAGGCGCTGTGGCTGCCAGGGCTGGGGCCATGCACCCCATTTCCTCCAGGGGCAGGAATGGCCCCATGGCACAAACCCAAGGCTGAGAAAACAGCCTGGGTGCCAAGTGGGCAAGATGCCTCACAGGTGTTTCCACCTTGGCTGGGGGCCGCCTGGAGGAGCTCTTCCAATGCAGGGGGCTCAGGACCTGGGGTCCGCAGAAGGTTCTAGGCCTCTGGGGAATGAGCATCGGGGGTGGTGCTTGGTGGATGGCAAGCTGTGGGCCAGGCTTATGCTCACGGTCATTACTTCACTTACACTTCACAGCGGCTGCGGGGGGAGGGGGGGGGGACGGTAGGGGGCCACCAGCCGCTTCTGTTCTGGGGACCCGGAGCCACACCCTCCTGGCCTCCATGGTAGATGTGACTATTTGCACCATCCAGATGAGGAAACTGAGGCACCGAGAGTCGCAGAATTGTCCAGGTCTGTGTGACTCTGAGGCCCAAAGCACCCCCACCCCTGAGCTGGGAGTCTGCTGGCCTCAGCAGCCCCGCCCTCTGCCCAGGGCAGAACATTCTGGCCCACAGGCTCCCTCTCTCCGGCCCCAGCACCCATGTCACAGGGCAGCAGACCCCTCCGTGGCTCAGGGCCCTGCCCCCAGCACTTACAGGATCCGAACCCTTCCTTTCCCCTCAGGGTGGGGGTCAGGGCCTGTCTTTGAGGTGCTTCCCGGCCAAGGCCAAGAGACCCCAGGCCCATTTCCGGCCCTAAGATCCCACCTCCACGAACTGTGAGATCATGACCTGTGCCGAAGTCGGATGCTCAACCGACTGAGCCACCCAGGCGCCCTCAAAATAAACTTTAAAAAACAAGAGGGAGAGGGAAACAGATTCAAAAATAAAATACTGAAAAAGCAAACCTGTATCTAGTAAAAAGAAGTCTCCTTCCCTTTGAGCCCAAGCCCCTCACCCCACCCCAAGGATCCCGCTGTCAACGGTTCCTGGCAGACAGCCAGCTATTACAGAGCCACAGCCAGGCACAAATGTGTACCACACACACACACACACACACACACATACACACACACAGAGCAGGCAGAGAAAGTAGCCTCTTGAGCACGGAGAGGGAAACAGGGCTTTGAACCATGCTGGCCCTACCCTTGTCCCGGACAAGGGCCCCTGGCTGAGCCTCAGTTTCCCTCAGTTCCAAGAGCCTCCTTTTGGGTGTGCTGAGCAGCAGTCTAGAAGCAACAAGAGGCAGCCTACCCCCCGCCCCAGGAAGAGGCTTGCAATCCACCCCCCTTGCTCCCTGGTTCCTTTCGAGGCCACTGGACAAAGACCGCTGCTCCAAGAAGCGGACATCGGCCGGCCACTCTGCAGGGCCCCTCCCACTTCACCCCACAGAGGTGCCAGAGGCTCGAGGCCCACATTTTGCCAGCTTGGCCTTTCGGCCGACAGCCTGCCATATGCCAGGCACCTTGGCACCCTTTTAGTGCACAGCCTCCTCGGACCCTCTCCCAGCCCCATGACCCTTTTGGAACAGGCCCAAGGCCAGCCCCTTCTGGCACCCATCCGATTAGAGCACAGGGCGGGCACCAGGTACCACCGTGTGCTAGCAGGCCAGCCAGAGGGGCTCCCAGGCCGAGCCGGCCAGCAGCGCGGACCCCAGAACTCGGCAGCGTGTTCGCAGCGGAGGCCCCACCACCCGTGGCACCTGGGCTCCGAGCTCCTTTGCAGGAGGGGCAGGGGACGGACAGGTCCCAGGCGATGTTCTGCCTGTACCAGACCTCGGTCCAGGCTACAGCGCACCAGAGCACTGAACTGGGAATCCTGGGCCTTAACTAGCCGTGCGCAGATAACCTCCCCAGGCGGCCTGGGTTTCCCCCACTAGAAAGGGAGTGTCTCAAGTCGATCGGCAGCCTGAGGTCTCTCGGGCATTTTGTGGTCCTCACGGTACCCCGCTCAGCCACTCTCGTGCACCCCCTCACCCCCACCCCGGCTTCCACATCTGCGGAATGGGCGGGAGCGGGAGCGTCGGGACCCCTTACCCCCACCCCGGGGGCTCCGCTTCACTACAGACCCGAGGGAAGGGCCGGGCCGGGGCGGGGCGAGGAGCGGGCCGGGGTGGGGCGGGGCGAGGAGGGCCGGGCCGGGGCGGGGCGAGGAGGGCCGGGCCGGGGCGGGGCGAGGAGGGCCGGGCCGGGGCGGGGCGAGGAGGGCCGGGGCCGGGCTGCGCCAGTTCCCCCTCGGTCTTCGGCCCGCCCACCGCAACCCAGCCGCACAGCAGCCCCGACCGCGGAGGTCAGGGCCAGGGCCGCCGGCCGCCCGGCCCGCTGACCCGGCCGCCGAGCCCCGAGCGCTGCCCCACGGCCGCCCCCTGAGGTCCCCGCCCCGCGGCTCCCGCCCGCCACCTCCCATCTCCGTTCGCCCTCGGGCCCCGCGCAGGCGGCCGGGCGCCGTCGGGGGTCGCACTTGCGCTGGGCCGCCCCGCCCGCTGCCCCCTGGGCCCCAGGGCCCCACTCACCAGCGGCGAGGACGCGCTCCGGGAAGGCACTGCGCGGCGGGAGGTGGCGGCCCAGGTCTCCGGCCCGCCCCGCCCGGGTCGCGAGGCCCCGCCCCGCCCCGCCCCGCCCCGCTTGGCTGGAAGCCGCCGGAGAGCTCACTCCTTGCCTCCTTCCCGCCAGCGAGGCACGCCTCTGCCTGAGCGCCCGCGGCTCCGTCGGAGGAGCACCCTAGTTCCCTTAGCTGGTGCCCCGGGCACGAAGCAGGCTGGACTCTTAGTTCTGGCTCAGCCACTTTGTGACTGGTTCTCTCGGCCTCCATCTCCTCATCTGTAAAATGGGCACAGCATCTCAGGACTAATGAGGATGCCACAGAGTAATGCGGGCAGGGAGCCCTGCAGACGCTTGGCACTCGAGTGGAGACTGCAAGGATCACGGCCCAGGGGGGACCTACAGTTTATCAGAGTCACCCTGATGGGCCCAGCATGTCCCGCCCCTGGCCTTGGATACCTCACCTCTTCTATAGGTGCTGATTTATTACTGAATCCCAGGGTCTGTCCTTGGGCTGAGGGCCCCTCAGCCTGCAGGAGCCAAAGTTGCCCAAATTGGTCCTCGGGGGACCAACGTGAACTACAGCGTCTTCTCCCAGCCCCAGTGGCTGCAGCACAAATAATTTTGTGCTTCCCAAGCCCCTTCCTCCTTCGACTGCTTTGATAAAAAGACAAGTACAATCCAAGCTAGATTGTTCCTTTTTCTTCTGATTTTAAAAGAAATTAAAACAAAGGGGTTCCTGGCTGGGTGGGTGGGTAGAGAGCGCAACTCTTGACCTCAGGGCTGTGAGTTTGAGCCCCACGTTGGGCAAGGAGCCTACTGGAAAGAAAGTGGGGTGCCTGGGCGGCTCTGGTCGGTGGAGCGTGTGAGTCTGGATCTCAGGGTTGTAGGTTTGAGCCCTGTGTTGGGTGTAGAGATTAGTTTTAAAAAAGAAAATATTTTAATTCGTTAGCTAATTAATTAGTTAATTAAAGTAAGTTAATTAGTTCATTAAAATAAAAGAAGTTGCAACATTTTCCTGGGTCCCTCAAAGTACTGTGGCAGCCAGCACTGTCACTGCCGGTCCTGATGAAATCCATCTGGCCACACCTTCCAGCAGCTGCCAGCCCTCACCCGCTTCCGGTGAGGAGGTGCCTGTGGCTTGGCCAAGTGGCGCGATCCCCTCCCCCGGAAGAGTCGGAAGACTCGTGGGAAGGAGACCGAGCCGCTCCCCTCCAGCCTCACCCCTGCCACACATGGGGCTCGAGGCTCAAGAGACTTCTGCCCCCACATGTGTGCCGCATGCCAGGGCGAAAGGGAGGGACTGAGAACAAACACACAAGGTTTGTGTGCCGCTCACTCACCTTTCACAGATGTGACCCTGCAGTTTGGAGGGGCTGGCGGCTGCCGGAGGGATTCAAGCTGCAGGTCTTCGTGCATAGGGAGATGCCCCCCCGGGTGTGCCTGCAAACCTCCCGTTACTTCCGCCTCGCTCCTGCCCAGCCCCACAGACCCCGCCTGAGCCTGGGCTGCAGTCCCTGTCCGTCCTCGGAGCAGCAGCCGCAGCCGCTAGCTGGCCCCAAGCTCCCCCCTTGTCTCTCCCACTGCACCCCTCTGCTGAGGACCCTCCAAGGCTCCCACTGCTCAGGATCCAGTCCGGACTGGCACTGGAGGCCCTGTCAAACTGGGGTCAAGCCGACCTCCTCACCCTTTCCCACTTCTGTGTCACTGCCTAGGCCACCCCCCACCCCATGCCCTGGACATCTCTCGTGTCCGAGTCTGACTGCTCTCCAGTGTTGCGGCAGCAAGCTCTTCCAGAACCCCAACTCTGTGACATCCATTCTAAGTGGGCAGTGACTTCTGAACTCCACAGCACTGAACTTGGAGCTTGACCTGGGCATTTGGCCTGTATATTGAGCACCTCTGGGTGCCCAGCTCTGGGCTGAACCCTCGAGGATACAACACAACCAAACCCAACCTTTGGCCTCAGTCAATCCAGGAGGGAGGCATGGAAAACACCCTCACAGGCTCAGAGAGGTGAGGGGACATCCCAAGGTCACACAGCGCCAGAGCGATGGAGGCGGGATTCCCACCCGGGCGCCCCCAGGATCTGCACTCTTTTTTTTTTTTTAATGTTTTTATTTATTATTGACAGAGAGACAGAGAGTGAGCAGGGGAGGGGCAGAGAGAAAGGGAGACACAGAATCCGAAGCAGGCTCCAGGCTCTGAGCTGTCAGCACAGAACCCGACGCAGGGCTCAAACCCACGAACCGTGAGATCATGACCTGAGCCGAAGTCGGACGCTTCACCGACTGAGCCCCCCAGGCGCCCCTCCTTTAGAGCTCTGTGAAAACCACCCAGGTAGGACTGATGCACCGAGCACTCTACTGACTCCCTGGGGAGCACACACCTGGCTGGAGAGAGCCGGCATGGCGGTCAGAACAGAGGGAGACCCCTAGGAAGGGAACAGGGAATCAGGCCTCTGACAAACACTGGCAGGAGCCCCTGAAGGGGCAGAGGGCGAGGTTGGGGGTGAGGCTCCCCTGGCGGCACGTCTGAGGCTACGATCTGGCCGTGTCGCAAAAAATGGTCAGAGGCTCGGGCTTTTCCGCATCCTTGCTTGTGAGCTCACTGTGTCCAGATCTCAGGAGTAGGGGTGCACACTTCTGTGAGCGGGGAGCAGGCATCTGAGGAGGCAGCAGGGAGTGGAGGGGAGAAGACGGTCTCATCAACCTGTGATCAAGACCGGCCGAGTACAGACAGGAATCCGCCGGGCTCACTGGGGGTTCTGTTCTCAAACAGGTAACAGAGCAGATGCCAGGGGCTTGGGAATGGTGGTCCTTGTAGGCGGGGGCAGGGGCGGGGGGCAGCAGCCATCATTCAGGGGGCTCTTTTCGCCACCACCTCGCGGATGCCCTCCAC
>PJEM01010364.1:0-63215 GCA_004023845.1 Helogale parvula | reverse complement strand
ATACCGCTGAGTAGGGAAATAAAATATTCAAAGGCACAACAAGAGAAACTGAGAGACACCATTAAAAGAATATTTCCTGAAACGACAGGCCCTGGACAGTCAATAAGCCTCCTTTAACAGAGAAATATTAACAGGTGCACAGTGCACAACGAGCTTTCTAAAGGTGACCAGAGACAGAAAACGAGCAAAAATGACAAAACGAAGGAACTCTCCCCTGAAGAACCTCCAAGAGGAAGTCACAGCCACAGAACTGCTCAAGGCAGATCTAGACAACATACCGGATCATGAATTTAAAAAGCTTGTCATAAAATTAATCGCTGTGGTTGAGAAAAGCATCAAAGAATCAACTGAGACAATGACTAGGCACTATGATGAGTTAAAACAGGCTATAGGTGAGGTGAATAACAAACTGGAGGCAGCCACCTCAAGGATTGACGAGGCCGAGAGAAGAATAGGTGAATTAGAAGATATAGTTCTAGCAAAAGAGGAAGCTGAAAAAAAGAGAGAGAAATTAATCCAAGAGCAGGAAAGGAGAATTCGAGACCTGAGTGACACAATCAAGCGGAACAACATCCGTATCATAGGAATTCCTGAAGAGGAAGAGAGAAAGGGCCTGAAGGGATACTAGACCAAATTATAACTGAGAATTTCCCAAATCTGGGAAAAGAAATAGACATTCAAATTCAAGAGGCACAAAGAACTCCCTTAAGACGTAACATGAATCGGCCTTCAGCGCGACATATCATAGTGAAACTGGCAAAATATAAAGATAAAGAGAGAATTCTGAAAGCAGCTAGGGAGAAAAGGGCCCTCACATACAAAGGGAAACCTATCAGAGTGGTTACAGACCTATCGAATGAAACCTGGCAGGCCAGGAAGGAATGGCAGGAAATCTTCAATGTGATGAACAGAAAAAACATGCAGCCAAGAATCCTTTATCCAGCAAGCCTGTCATCCATTTTTACCAATAGCCTGATTAGAAACAAAAAGATTGAAGACCTTTCCAAACTCATATAGCTTACACAGTAATTTGTTCTTATTGGGAAGTGACATCAGTTGCCTATCACCAAAAGGTGAAGTCAGAACACTGCTGCCCACTGCATCTTGGTATCTGAGTTGCCAAGGAAAACACAATGAAGTCAGGCACAAGAGGGAACAACATTTTACTCACATAGGAAGAGACAGAGCAAGCTCAGTCTCATTGGTCCCTCATGGCCATGGTTACTCCTGACAGCTGCAAGGCGACTGGCCTGCACACACCCATCTTGTGTCACAGAACGAAGGACCACGTCCCTTCCCCTCATGGAAAAGATATAGCCATATGACACACAAGCTAAGCAGAACAAAGGAGCATATAATGAGTCTGAAATAGAGAAAGATGTGTCCACACCAGGTGACCAGTTTGATACAGGCTGTGAGGACTCTTTATCTCTTGGTAAGTCAACTTCTAGGCCCCATAGCCCATTCCCCTGCAGATGAGGGCAATTCTAAAGACTACACATAAAAACTGCCTTTCCCAACAGCCCCACTTTCAGAAATACTCTACTTAGAAATAGTGTGGTTTGTACTGTCTCTATAAATGTGTTATCACTCCTCTTTAAATCACAATATAAATGTTTCTCATTAAGTGTAATATTTTTATAAGATATAGACTTAAAGAATGCTTTCTTCTGAATTCATTTTCAGCACCAACTCTTTATGATGTAGGTTCTCTTAATGTTACCTGAGGCCATATCTTCTCCCCTTCCTGAAAATAAACCACCAACTTGGCATGAGACTATAACTTAAGTGGTTTAGACTGTCATTTACAATATGATAAACATTAAATGGAATAAATCTTAGAGGACAAATTAGAATGATCAGAATTAGAATGATTATATTAGAGTCAAATCAATCAATTAAATTAGAATTACTGATTTGGAAAGTTAGCTATAAAAAATGTTTGCACCAGTGCCTTCATTTCGAACTTGACTAAAATGTCTACAAGTTTTCTAGAAGAATTTAAAGAAACTGTTCCTAAGCCCACACCATGACTATGTTCAGTGTGATTGCCATGGCAATGAAGAACTCTTCTGCTGGGCATTTCTAGCTAGAAGCAGACAGGTAGCCAATTCACATAGACTGCCTTCCTCCTTCTGAGACGTTTTCATCCAGACAGCAAGAGGGATTAGACCACAGGATTTCAATACAATTGGAGGAGGAGATGAGTCTTGAATTCCCTCACTGTCTAAATGTTCAGATTCATGAGGCTTTGGGATGTGACCAAATATTTTAAGAAACTTGGAAAAGATCACCAAACCACTAGAATGCACTTTATCTTAAATTCACTTTTGAAATCACTTCTTGTAACTTCACAAAACAGGAACATCTTCAAACCTGCTACATACAAGCACATATAATTAGGTAAGTACCAGATTTGTTCCGAATGTAGCAGAGTAAATGAATAGTGTGATTTTACTGAGTTAGCACATTGCTTATTAAAGCCTTGGTCCCTGAAACATTGCTAGCAGTATACCCAACTCCAGCATCAAAGTGTTAGCAAGGAGCTAAAAACACAAGTTTCTGAAACCAAAGAATAATCAAAGATCTCTGAAGTCTAGCAGGAGATTTATTTGTCCTCAGGAACTACTGAGAAGAAGCTGAAGAAGAACCTCAAGAAATACGTTTATCACTACTGCAGCATTCTTTTTAAGCCACACCCACTCTGACTCAAGAGATAGGCAAAGTCGATCTCTAGAAAATCATATGGTCTCCAGGCCAGGAAAGTGGCCCCTTGTTGCCATTATCTAACACCAAAACACCAGATTCACCCACATAGTGGGGACTGATATACAAAAGAGGCTCTTTGTGGCATACAAAAAAGAGAGATAGAGGGGGCGAGAGAGAGATTCACTTTTCTTTTTCCCACTTCAAATGTGTGGGATTTTATAGCACAGTGCTAGACCAGCTCAATACCTGATTGAAATAACCCAAGAGGAGGATACAGAGGAAAGGCTGAATTCAGAATGCTCTGTGAGAGTACATCTGTTTTATATGAGACACACAATCTGTCTCATTCCAACCTGCATTTCTGGGTCACTTGAGACATTTAAACTGCACTTATAATTAACAGCTATTTTTAAACAGTGAAAAAATAGAGCACTGGTAAGGTACAAAAGCATTAAAATTGCCCCAGTTTCGCTTTTCAATAGGACACACCACTGCAATATGCTTTAAGATCAAAGAGAGCTCAGAAAAAGAGAGAGCGAGAAAGAGAGAAAGAGAGAGACAGCCCGATCAGTGGGGATAAATTGTTCCCATTATGATGGTGTAAGAATAGGGTTCTTTCAATTGAAACAATTTAATAACCACATTCATTACATTGGTGTCCACTTGGTTTTATCTGAGCAATTTTTGCATAACTGGGGAGCAAGTTCAATTGAGCTTATTCTCTAGAAATTAAGATGTGCAGGGTTTGACATTCAGAAATTAAGCACTAATAGTCGACCAAGCAGTTGTCTTAAGATTCCCTCTGGATGTAGTGAGATCTGCCTACCACTAATTATGTCGAATGCAAATGCATTCCGTAAAAGATATGCCCCAAATTTTCATCAGCTCATTTTAAACTAGTTAAGGTTATATTAGGGTGATGATGGGATAGTAGAGTCTCTTCTTTGGAATATGTTTACAGAATCACTTTGTAGAGCATCGCTTGCATAGTGTATGTATAGAATTGCCATCTGTAAAGTTGCTTTTCCCTCAGCTCTCAACAGAAGAAATCTTTCAGAGCACTTTTCTAATATTCTGTGAGATCAAGACAACCAAACAGAATCATGACAAACACTGGAAGTGCTGATTTGATGAACAAGGGCATCATTGATTTTAGGAGGGGGAAAAAATGACTAATTTTCCAGGGTTCACTTCAACTGTGGATAGCTATATACTGGAAAGAGTGTTGCATTTTTGCCAACTAGCTTTCCCGAGAATGGTTACATCTGCCAGTTCTCAACTGCACTATGGGGCATCATGTGTCATTTGAAGTGCAGTTTATCCTAAAGAGCTATTTAAAAAGATATTAGAAATGGAACAGTAGAAACGCATAGAGAGGAAAACCCAAGGTTTACATATCTTGTATGGGGAATATATACTCCAGTCCCGTCTGCTACCCTCACTAGGAGCTAAATCATAGACAGGAACATTTAAAAGACATTTTGCAGTGCACACTCAATCCTTCTTTGTTTTCTTACTGCTGCCAAACAAGGCAGAGAAGAGAATTGTTGAAACATACATTGGGTGGCAACTTCGTAATAGGAGCACTTCTTCTTTCCTTCTTTTTTCCAGAAGACAAAGTATAAAAACGAAGAAGTTACCCTTACCTCCACAAAAGCTTTTAAATAATAGCTTTTCCAGGAGCAACTGCACTTCTCTCACTAGATCATTTCCCCAGATGGGATGTGCAGTATAAAACCACCATAGATTGGCTTATTGAGGAAAGGAGATAGACTTGTACAAATCACTGGAAAGATAAATAAGCTATAGAGATCAATAAATAAAAGCCAGGCGGAAAAAAAATCAAACTCCGGCATTCCAGACCAATTAAGATGTTATTTACTGCCCGTGTGATTGCAACTTCGATGCTCTCCTCCCTTGTTTTCACACCATAGGCATTTGTTTTGCTGAGAGAAAGATATATAACTGATGTGTAAGTAGAAAATGATATAGATAGATTTTATGTCCCATAAAACTGTTAATCTGTGCTCCACATTAAATATAAAGTACATTTTTTTATTTAGACACTGCACTGGTATAATTAAAATAAAGTATGCTAGCTTTATTTTTTTAGTAAGTCATTTCCAACCATAGAGATCAAATAACAGTGCAACAGCAGCATGAAATGTGGTTATAATAGCCTGTGACCACATTTCCTGAAACTAAAACACGGGAGATGATAGTGTGAAGGTACAAATTAAATGCAAATAAAACAGATTCCCCATTGTTGCTAATCCCTGTATTGGGTTTCAATGGGGAAATTTCACTGTAATGTTTAACTTCTTTGTACAGTAATCATTGACATGTTATCGGTTACATGTGGAGATCATTAATGGAAACTATCAGTGAAGGATTTAAGAAGACGACCTACCCACCTTTCAGGAAGAGAATGGAAGTTGCCTGGAGAAAATTTAATAAAAATATACAGACTGCCTCTGGTATACTTTGGCAGTTGGCAAACCTTCAATGACTTGTTTCCTAGTTGATGTACATTTTTGTGGCAACCTACCTTTCATTTGCCAGCAGACAGTCTTTATGATTTCAGAGGTGTGTTAGCATGTCTTAGCAAGATCCCACTTTTGAGGGTGACTGCTCTAAAAACATCTCACACTTTAATACAAGGGGACTTATGGAGTCTGCTTGTGTTACAGTTTCTGGTTTTCCTACATCGTAATAAGCCTTGATGGCATTGAGATCAAGAGTGGCTGGTGTCTTCCGAGTCAGAAACTTGGCTTAAAATGAACTTAGCAGAATCACCCTTTCTTTCTCTCAACTTAGTTTCACAAGGACCTTGCCACTAGTGTCAAAAATGGTCATTGAGCAATTGGTTTCTTGGGATTTTCAACCATCCTGACCTGAATAGCTGTTTGATGAGGTATGGCCTTATTCTAGCACTTCTGGTGAATAATCTCTTTCTAGTCTTTTATAAAATGGCACGTCTTGTAATTCTCTAATTGGCCCAGCTCTCAACTTTCAGGAAACTTTTGAGTATGTTACTTTCTATACTGTTAAGCTCTGTAACTACAAACAGTTAAATGTTAAAAGTGACAGTGGAAAAGAGTCAGATAGATGTCATGTGAGAAGGATTCGACTCACCACTGCTAGTTTTGAAGAAACTGCTAGTTTTGAAAAAGACTACTACTTTTTGAGGAAGAGGCCACAAGTCAAGGAAAGCAGATGGTCTTTAGAAGCTAGAAAAGGCAAGAGAAAGGATACTCCTCTAGAGCCTCCAGAAGGAATGGAGCTTTGTCAACAAGTGATTTTAGCCCAATGCGACTTTGGAACTACTGAAATGTGAGCTAATAAATTTGTATTATTTCAAGCCACTAAATCTGTGGTAATTTGCTATGGCAGTAACAGGAAACTTATAGACTGCATCCGCCCTAACTAATTTTGACTGCTGGAGTATTAGGACAGATCAAAGTACTATATCAAATGGATTCGAGCTGCAATCATTTAAACATTTTTGGTCAGCGTCTCCTGAATTTGCATCACTAGGGGAACACAGCAAAGTGTGACATGAGAAGTTGATGAAATATTTACAAAAATGGAAACAGAGGAGGAGAAAGTTCTTTGGTCAAGAAGAGATAAGAGTTTTCCAGATAGGACCTTTCTCCATTATCTGAACATTATCTGCAGTACCATCAAATATCACAAAAGAGTAAAACAGCTGACCTTGGAATAAGTTGCATTTCCCCCAAATCTAAGGCAGTTAGAGAATTTTAAGAGTCATTCTTCAATATTTGAACTTCAAAAGGTAAAATTTCCAGGAATGACAGTATCGTGCTGGAAACATTAATGTGCCAGCATGAAATAATATCATTCTGTAGGAGGTAATAAAAGTATGAATTATGTCAAATTGTATTTGGCTCATGGATGTTACTGTGCTTCTTATGGGCAGATACAGCTAACAGGCACAAGAACACCTGCCTGTCTCCCTCAGAAAATTAAAGTTATGTGCACAAACATCAGTCTACGAAATTAGGGGACCATTTGTGGCAAAATGAAAATGTGCCCTGTAACAGATACACTTCCTAAGGATATAGAGTATCTCTTGCTACAGCAGAACATAATTTTTCTCCTGGTCTTGCTCACTGTAGAAAGAACCATTAAGCCATTTACATTACAAGTGGTGGCTTCTACTCCCGTTAGGTAATATAATATGCTAAATGAACTTGCTGCTATGCTATATAGGGCTCTATTATGGACTTTCGCCATTAATTGGTTTGGGGTCATTGGCCACCTCAGTTAATGTGAGGAATCCATCGTTCTTTAAGTAAAATGTTCAACAGCATCCCCTATTGAAATGGGTCAGATTCAAACGATATGCATTGTTATGCATGCGCCAAGGTACAGGTGTACGGCTTTTCCTGCATTCGTATTTAGGGTAAGAAGACAGAGTCCATTTTTTTAAAGTTTAAACAAAGTGTTTACAGGTGATATTTTGTTCCAAAGTTGTTTAAAAGTCCGAGGAAATGTCGCCTGAGGCTAAGACAAAAATCTGTAAGCCTCATGGTGATTTAACCCTTCTGGAGCTAAAGCACTAAGAAGGAAAAGCTGCCTTTCTCTTCTTTGCCCCTGTGTGCGGCTGCATGAAGATAACACCACAAACAGAACCATCACTTCTGCTACAACCTGGGTAATAATGTGCTCAGTTAATCTACACAACATAGAGTCATCCTCTCAACAAGTAATTCACTTCTTTAAAAACTGGAAGGAAAATAAATATGGTGCAGTAAAATTGTTGAGTAGAGGAATCTATCTGGACATTTCACAAAACATTTCATTATGCTGACAATTCCCAGAAGTACTCTCAAGAGTGCTTTAAGCTGAGGATTACTGCACTGGAGCTGATGGACTTTTTTTGTAGCCCCTTTAAAAGGCAGTGAACCGTTTTTCTATTTTATTTAAATAATGCCCCTTAAAATGGATTTTTAGAGGTATAATAACTCCTTAAGAGTCAGTTATGCTAAACAGTTTCTCTTGATAGAAATGTTGTAAAACTCGTTAACTGCACAATTTCAGATGCCGGCTTGGTGAACACTAACTGACATGTGAATGACCAGAGTTTGTAAAATAAATTGCAATAGTTGTTGTATCACACAGCTAGCATTGCACAAGCTGGAGGCCACGAGGGGCTCCAACCTGACAGAAAATTACTTCAAGATGAATGAAAAGTGCTTGTTGCTCTTTATTAGTTTTTAGAGAACAATGAAATGTTGAATTGTTTACAGAGGGCTGATTAAATGTGGTCAGTGGGGCCATGTCCCTACTGCTAACTGTTGGCCTCCTTCTCTCACTGACCCCCAAACTACCCACTCACACACCAGCTACTCCGAGCACCCAACCCCCACCCCTAGTCCGCTGCCACATGCGTCTTCTTAGAGGCTATTATGGCTGCACATCTGTGTGTGAAATGTGCTCATTCTGACATTCCACTGCTGCTCAGAGCTGCAGAGGCCTTTGTTGGGTAAAATACTATTGTCAACTCTAACAAGCAGGTCATGCAATTTGCTGGACACTGCAGCAGAGAATAGCCCAGGATGAATTGTTCTGGCCTCAAACAATGCTCAGTCCCATACTGGAATACATATGTATTTTTTTCATTGTGCAGCACTACAAAAAGTCATGGCATTTTGCTTTTTTTTAAGGCTTTGATTTAAATATATATATAGATGTGCGTGTGTGTGTGTGTGTATATATATATATATATATATATATATATATATATATATATATATACACATGGTGCTAAGGCTAGACTACCACAAAATAGCCTATTTGTAATATTTACTTAGGATAACTACTGTCTTATGGCTAAAGGAAAAAGGCATGAAGGGCTTTAATTGGTCATTTGTGGTTTAAATCCCATTTCTGTTTTACCAGAAAGCATAGTGAAAGGAAAGACACTAGCTACCATTTTAGCTGACTGTTTGGTATACTGAAAGGGGTGGTCAAAACCAGGGCATTTAGGAGGATGTTGTGGAGAATGATTCTCACTTTATATTTCCACAAAGTAAACAGCCTTTGACGGAACGAAATATGAGAACTCATTAATAAGCACATGCCAAACAGGAAGAAAACAGTCCTTTTACCAGACCAAGCTAAATGAATCAGATCCAGAAGATGTTTTGGTAAATTAAAAATTTAAGGAAAGGCAAACCACTGCCACCTGGCTCAACAAACAGCCTTCCATGGCCCGTCTCCTTCCTCGCTCCTAGCCTCACCCTTACACGCACACGCGTGCACACTCACGTCAGGGAAGTAAGCAGTAACGAGGAGCAGTTCAGATGCTATTTGTGGCATTCTGACACAATGCACAGCACACACCCCTAATGTGCAAGCAGGATTCTCTTTCCCTCTGTGCAGAATATGCATTCTGAGCCTATTATGTGTATAAACAATGGCATATGTAATTACCTTACTAGGGTGGCAATTATTCCTCAGAATCAACAACCAGAGTTAAAGCATATTCTCCCAAAAGACATTTGGGGATCAATTCTGGGTCAATTACGTCAGGCTTTGATTTATCACATGGTGTCAGGCTGTGTTAAAAAAAGAAAGTTTTAAAAAAAAGGCATTATGAGATAAAGGCTAAAGGTTTGACTCAAATTGGTTTGTTTCCAACTTTGCTTTCTCCCAATTGCTCTGCCCTCCCCCATTCTCAAAACAACTGTGATTTGCTGGGTTTTATCTGTTAGACAGTTTGCTGTTTGGGAATACTAAATGAAATGAATCTGGACTACATCCAGATTTGATCTGCCCCCACACCACCAGGCACTTGGAATTTCTCCTGGGATGTAACAGAGGGGAGAGGTTAATAGTTCAGGCTTTAGAATCTAAGAGATCTGGATTTAGATCCCCATGACTTAAGCAAGATACATACATATCTCTGCAGTAGATAATGCCTACTTCAAATGGTTGCTGTAAGGTTTAAATGAGATAATTAAGTGAGAGAATATGTGTAAAAACACTTTGCTCAGCGCCTGGCATGTCGTGAACATCCAGTGAATAGAGTGCTTGCTCTTCTACTGGGGGGCAAGCCAGAGGAGAAGCACAACAGCCCCTCCAAAGGCCCACCCTTCTTGAGTTGGCCAAGGGCCAGAGCAAGCAGAGTGGATATTAGTACAAATCACAGGGCTGAGCTGATGAATCCAAGACACTCATGAAGAAGCCCAGTGGACTAGACTATACATGAAGACTCCAGCTGATTTTGGACTTATTCTAACTAGACTGACTGTAAACTACAAGCCAATGAAGGTGCTACTCTGTTAGCAAGCCTCCTCTGTCTTCTTATAGAGCTTTAAGAACCACAGAAAAAAAGCTACTTTACATGCTTTAAGCGCCAAATGTTTACTCAACACATACTTACTATGCACCAGGTACTGTGCTAGGTTCAAGGACCACAGAGATGGTTCCTCCAAAAAATTTCCCAGAATAGGAAATAAATATCTACTATTTCATACAATATAGTTCGGTAACTCAGATTAACAGATATCCAATAACACCATCAGGAGTTTGGGGGCAGGACAGTTCATCTTACTAAAGATGAATCATATAACTAAAGTTATCGGTCAAATTAGAACTAGTCCTTACTGAAGAGCAAATAAAAGTTTTTGGAAATTAAGTAAAAAAGGGAAGTATGAGAATTCTCATCAAATTCTTTTGGGAGCAATATAATTTCCTATTCAAAGAACACTTTAAATCCATTTGCTATGGAGCAACATTGTTTTTTCAGTAAGAGGGAAACAGCACTTACACGATTCATTTCTCAGATGGCACATAGTGCTATTGGCAGTATGTATTGGCAGCTTAATTAAGAAGTCTGTTGATAGTGATTTTTAAAAAAAAAGCTGGCACATTTTCAATTCAGATGGACACTGCTGAAGACAAAGACATGTCTATTACTGGTTTGTACATACTAAAATGTGTTACATACACTACATAAAATGTCGAGGGTCTACAGTCATGTTAGTGTCTTAACATTGGAAAAATCATGATTTATTCCTAGATTAGATATAGGTTTTTGAAAAAAACTGTACAGTAATTTTGGAACATAGCGGACAACACAATGAATACTAAAACAGCCAAATTTTCCTACAGAGTCATCGCCTAGGTCTGTTTTGTTCCTTCCCTACCCTATCTTGGGTCCATGACCATTCCCAAGTTTGATCCAAATCTTCCATGCTAAATAACTTACTCAGAATGTCAGGCCTCTAGGGCACAGAAGGTAGAGGGCTACAGAGAAAACAGATGTAATTTACCTACCCACTCTGCAAGAAATGTACAAACACAATATACTTTTCCAACAATCTACACCTAAAAAGGAAAAACTTTAATTCAATTAACTCCAATTACAATGTGTTAATGTCTCTAACATCTACTGAATATTTATAAAATCAATGAAATAAATCCTACCTACTGAAAGTCCAATAAAATGGAATTGTCCTGAGTTGCCCACATTAGATTGCTTTGTTTTGTGTTTTATTAAAGAGATTTAAAATACTTGCAGAATACACTTTTCCATTCATTTGTTTTCTATCTTAGGGACACACTTAATTAAGAGCAGATGGAAAAAAGGGCCCTGAAACTAACTGTAAATCCACTAAAGGCAGGAAACACACCCTACCCGTCTCCCTCATCTTCCCTCCCCTATTTCCTGCAGTGATTCACACATAATAAGTACTCAGTTAAGCTGAAAAGACAATGTATGTTTCAATTCACATTAATTTGGAGTGGTCGCATTGATTTAAGGAAGAGCCGAGACAAAAAAAGGATAGGTTCAATCTTTCCTGATCTGTGGCTAATGAGGCACACTGTCTTGAAAACTTGGCCGAAGCTTGTGTAGTAACACTTGCATCATCAACTGCTGGCCACTGTGGCATTCTTAACGTCTTGATGTCTTTGCCTTTTTGCTGGTGGTAACAAGATGATGCTCCAACGGCTGTTGTCTTTCCAGTAAGAAAATGTGAAAGGTGTATTCAGTGAAGCAGGTGTTCAGTGAGGCAGGTGTTCTGTCTACCCCTCTCCTACACACAGCACATCTGTGAATAAAATGGAAAGAAATTATTAACCCAAGCCTTTCTAAGAGTAACTTTTCAGAAGCACAACAGTTGGCCTTTTGCTGATCACTAAAATTATTTAGCTCAAACTTTCAAAAATGTAGCCAAGATCTTTTATGGTGATAATACTGTTTGAAGTTATCTTTCCTTACCTTAAATAATGACTTTAAAATCCATGCCATCCCAGGTGCAGATCCAAGCCCTAATAAAATCAGAAACACCACATATCTATACATTTTGAAAACAAAATGTCCCTATCTAAGTAAGGAATCTGTGTTCTCTTCCCTTGCCTCCATAAACAGGAATAAACCCCTCCTGAGGTTCCAAGCCCTATCCCTTCATGAACAGTAAATGTTGGTCCATGCCTGTGTCCCATCAAGTGGCACCAAAGCAGATGGCTGGGGAAAAAACGGCTGCAGACAGCCTCCTGCTGTGAAGCAGTCTGCCTGGGAAGGAACACTCTTTATTCAGCAAAGGCTCTGCACTAACCAGGTATGTAAAAGAGGTAAGCACAAACACTTCAAATATCCCCTCCAGCAGCCAAGGCCCCATGAGAGCAACACAGACAGATACAGGTGGGCCCCACCGCAGGCGTTTCAGTCATGCTTAAGCACAGGTATGTTACGAACACTCTCTTAGAACAAGAAAGAAAACCATTTTTGCAAAAAACATTCCTATTTATTCACACACTCAAGGCCTATTTCTCTCTGAAATGTCCCATTGCAGCCCCACTACAGTTGAGACGTAAGGCCGACAAATACACAAGTAAGCTTAGCCTTAACACATTTATTCACATGCACACACATACAAATATAACTTTGATATACTACTTGGAAAGAAATCCATAATGGATGTAGGCACATCCCAAAGTCATGAGATCATTTGTTCCTTGTGTAAGTCTGTGGTCAAAATTTCATTTTGAAACAATGTCTGTAATTAGCATACGAGGCGGAGATTGCCAACTGTCCCCTAATAGCCACTCTTTCCTTTTACCTTCATTACTAGAACCCCTGAATTTTGAGAAGTACGTGACCACAAAAATATATTTTCAGACCTTCCTAGCAGATAGGTATAGCTAATAGGAGGTGAGTAGAAGTTAGAAGTGCAACATCCAGGAAATGCCTTTAAAAAGAATGATTATGGGGCACCTAGGTGGCTTAGTTGGTTAAATGTCCAACTGCTGGTTTCAGCTCAGGTCATGATCTCATCGTTCATGAGTTTGAACCCCACATCAGGCTCTGTGGTGATAGTGCAGGGCCTATCTCTTGGGATTCTGTCTCTCCCCTACTTGCCCTGCCTCTCCCCCACTTACTCTCTCTCAAAATAAATAAACTTTAAAAAATTTAAAGAATGATTATGCATTTTCAGACATATGAATGAAGCCAACACCCAATGATAGCTGAGTGGTAAGACAGATGTTTACTTCTCCCTATTTGACAGTATAAGCATAAGTAATCCAAAGCTGATACGGCATCTCCACCATGTCAGGGAGCTCCTTCTAGCATGTTTAAGCCACTATATTTTGGAGTCTCTCAACCAAAACATAAGTTAGGCTGCTGCAGCAAATACAGCACTGTGATTCTAGCTCTGCCACTTAATACTTATCAAAACATGGACAAATTATTTACATTCTATGAACTTGTTTGGCTACTTCATAGGTTAACAACACGAGACTGTGTCTTTTTTTTTAGCTTCCCATTGTAGCTCCAGTTTCTAACACAGTGCCTGCACATAGCAAGAATCCTATAAAAATTAATTACTATTGCTGTTCCTGTTGGTATGCCAAATCTAGACACATAATGCCAAAGCTTGATAATGAACCATTAGGTACTTCCAATAAAGATCTGAATAGCAGAACCAAAGAACATGGTGCACATTAGAGTGGTGGTCTTTCAGAAGGTTTTTCTGACTTGTGAACTTATTTTTATGAAAGTTCTTATATGTTAAACCATTGATTGTCAACTTAATGAACTAGCTTTACTTTTAAAAATTGCCTGCTTAAATTGGGCATCTCTGGAAATTCAAAGGCACATAGTCCCAACATTATTGGTTTTAACTGTTATTACAAGATTCCACTGTGCATGTATATGATGTGGAAAAACAAAACCCTAATTTTTATAACACATTAATGGTTGTGAATTTGATTCAGTATTTCAGAATCTTAAGAAAAAGCATTCTTCTGTTTCCCCAAAGGAAGATGGGCATTTCTTGCTTGTGCAAAAATAGCATGGATGAGAGTTTTAAGTAAAACACATTTTTTTCTATTGAAGAGCACTTAATAAACACACACACACCTGGCTGCTTTCACTTCACCACAAGCGCCACCCATTTGCCAGTCATCAAAGTAATTCAGTCTGATCTGTTGAGGTGATGGATTCTGACAAACTGTGTAAGCTTGTCATTAAGGGGAGGATAGATTACAGTCTCTATGCAGGACATTATAGTGCTTACATTTCTCGTCCACATAACCTATGAAACATTCAGGGAAAGCAAGATGAAAATAAAACTGGACATGGACTTAACTGCTTCTCTCTCCAGTGAATGACAAGAGCTAGTGACCGGTCCATACTCTCTACCACACACATACACACACACACACACACACACACACACACACACACACAGTTCTAATTCTTTCTAATATAAAGACCTCTTGTAAGGGACACAAAGATTATGCAGTAATCGACTATTCAGTAACTTAAGTCTAAGCTTCCACTTCTAAAATATTATTCTTTCCTCTTTCACCCTATTTATAGACATTTTGCCTCTCTGTAATTTTTTACTTATGTGCTTAAAATCCACATTTAGAATGGGGATTATATCAAAAGTAAAATACATTAATTAGCTAAATTGAAGAAAACGAGTCTGAATTAATAAAAAGTCAAAAGAATGGATGGTTGTGAAAAAGATCATAATAATAGCAACGACTGATGTTTTGAGAGTTTACTACATGAAAATCAGTAGGCTGAACACTTTACATGCACTATCTCACTGAGTCCTCATAAAAGTCCTGGAGCAGGTACTATCATCCCCTTTTTACAAATTAGAAAATAAAACCTGAGAGATATTAAGTAACTTGCCTAAAGCCATGTAGCTAATGAGCTACAGAAATACTTTCAAACCTGAGTTTGTTTGACTCCAAAGCTCATGTTCTTTACCACCACATCAAACTGCTGGGGATTTCCTTCCATCAATAATAATGGTAAAGCAGTATTTCAGGGTAACAAAACTCTAACGTGTGGAATACCGCTTCAGTGAAAAAATGCAAAGTGTTTAAAATTAGCTCACCAATTATTTCAAGTAGGTAGTAATTACCTGCAATTTATGAAGTATGTGCTTCACACCAGACACTTTCTATATACATTAAATCTAACCCTCACAACAGCCCCATAAATTAGGCAAACCATCTCCATTTTACAGATGAGGGAAAAGATACTCAGAGAGCCTAAGTAATCTGCCCAAGGTCACATGGGTAGAAAGCGGTCCTTCCGCACGGTGCCTTTTTGCCACACTACCTCATTACCTCTCGCGTTACTTCTTTAGAGTGCCTGAAAAGGTTGCTTTATGAAACAATGGTACCATTCCCCTTTAATTGTATTATACTATTTATTAGCTCAGCAGATTTGGTTCAGAGACAATGCAAAAGTAAATTTTAACCCAGCCCTCTCTCATTATCATAAATTCCAGATTTAGTGAGGTCCACGTTAATGGGTTTTACTGTATATAGAAAAGAGTTTAATAGTCACTTAGCCCCGCTCTATCTCCATTAACAAATGTAAAAGGCCACACAAAGGTGAGGAAAGAACAGTGACCTTAAGACTAAAAGAGATAACTGTCTGTAATTTGTATTTCAGCAAAAAGTCATACCTCATATGCCAGTACAATACAGGACATACATATGCCAGTATGTACAACACATTCAACTCTACAATTTCATCATTAAAGAAAATTAATCCTAATCAGATGTTCATATTAAGGAATACCGCTATAGCAAATCAGCAATAATAATTAAAAGTCCATTTCACACATCTTTGGTGAGCAGGGAAATGATCTCACATGGTCCTTTCTGTGGTGTTGTATAAATGTGTGAATTATGTGAAAATTTCTGGATGTTTAACATGGTCATCTTTGCTACCCACACTGCACGTGTTTCTAACGAAGACATGTGCTCATGTGCACACTGAATAGGAAAAAATGTACAAGTTGTGACAGTCAAGCATATGTCTGCTCTGACAGCCAAGTCCTTAATACACAGAATTTTCCCACTTAGGGTCATCACAGTGTTGCAAAGATTCCAAACAATCTACCTGTTTGGGAGGGGGCTCCCTGAAGCAGGCGGGATCCAAAAACTCTCTCCTGTTGCTTCCTGTATTGTTTGTTTTCTTTTCTTTAGGTCGACTTGGAAATGAGCTGTTACAAGCCTCTGTGCAAACCAAATAGCCTTGGGACAGAAGCAAAACAATGCAGGTGAAAGACAGGCCTGATGCACTGTGAGGTAGGCCGTGGAACCAGATTTATGATTATTCATAGTTTGGCTGGACCCAACAGGTCTACGTGCTTCCTGCTGATAGACTAAAGCGGACCGGAGTGCTGAGCGATCTTGAGGGATACGTATGCAGCCTTGATATGCCTTATGCCTGCCACAGCTCTGATAATCCTCTATCTGGTGTTGCCTGATTGGTTTACAAAACAGGCTTACCAAAGTAATTTCACTTTCCAAAGTCTTTCACTTTCAACTCTCTTGGCCAAAGCACTACTTCTTTGACAGTCTATTTCAACTTCAAGTCACTGGAAGGCATTACTAGAAAGAGTATGGAGTCTCAATCTCTGTACTTTTCAAAGTCAGAGTGAGAAAAAACATCCTTCCTGAAAGTGGGGTATAAACTCCGAGTTCTCTCAGAATTCTTCACAAACTGAGTGTCTGATCATTACTAATCAGTTAAATCTTATGAGATACCCAGCAGTTCCAGCTCTAGAAATCTTTCCTACAGAAATACTAGCACGAGTTCACAAAAATAAAAACAGTACCGTGTTCACGGAAGCATTGTTTATAACCTCAAAAGTATGAAAGGATCTAAATGGCCAGCAGTTGAAGAATGGTTTATTAAAGACCATTTAAATCACAGAACACTGTATAGCCACTAAAAATAATTATATAGGTCTCTATTTACTGATATAAAAATGTATTAGTAAAAAGAGGAAGGTGCAGAACAAAATGCATAGATAGTGTGTCACATTTTTGGAAAAATTACAACTGTGTATACAAATAAATGTATATATAAAGCGACTATATGAAATAGAAATATGTTTTAGAGAGATATAAGTATAAACATATGGCGATATATATTTCTGTAATGTGATATTCAGGTAAAAATGCTTCTATTATAAACTTATACACACATTTGCATATGCATGGAAAACTCAAGAAGAATCATGCAGCTTGGGCTGCTATAACAAACTATCATAGACTGGGCGACTAAAACAACAGACATACATTTTGCACAGTTGTGCAAGCTGGGAAGCCCAAGATCAAGGTGCCAACAGATTTAGTTCTTGGTAAGGGCCTGCCTTCCGGTTTACAGACAGCAACTTTTTTGCTGTCCTCAAAGGTGCAGAAAGGGAGAGAGGGAGAGGGAGAGGGGTAGGGAGAGAGAGTGAAAGAGGAGCCAAGGCTCTGGAAAATGAGACTGAGAAGGAAAATGAACTTCCTATTTGTGCATACCATCTCATTTATTTAGGTTTCTAAGCAATTCCCCCAAATTGAGACTCTCTTCTTCTCATGAGTTGTGAACAAGTTAAGAATACAAAAATAAAATAGATGAGACTAGAACTATTGTTACAGATTGAGACTAGGGTCGAGGAGATAAAGGCCACACAAGCCTAGTTGTCTTAACTACAGAACTAGTCCATTTCTACAGTGCTGGGCTGGGATGGGCTCCCATCCTCTAGGAGAATGTACGCTCCTGGGAGGCAGGTTCTTCTCAAATAGAAGGAGAGTGGCAGGAGACTTAGCTGCACCACTTATTCACTCCAAATTTACCAACTAGGTAAGTCACTGCGCCGTAGAGGGACCGTAGTCTTTGAAAGAGTAGTACCTATGGTGGCTAAATCCAGACTACAGCAGGTTAAAGAGTGAATGGTAGGAAAGCAAAGGCAAGAAAGAAGTCAAGAATAAAGAAAGAAAACAGCGTAGGGAATATAGATAGGGAAGGATTTGTTCGTTTGTTTTGAAGGAAGAGGCCAAAAAAATGTCAAATGTGGAAAGTGGAAGAGTCTAAGCACAGTGACAGAATCATGGACACAAGTGAAGGTGAATGCCTCTTACTGAGACATGAATAAAAGGGAAGGAACAGGAAAAGCCACAGTGAGTTTGAGGCAGAGATGAAGGAAGGGAAATTGAGTTCACAGCATGGTACCAGTTCTGCACAAGGATAGAAAGAATCTAAGGCTAACGCCAGGCAACAAAAACTGAACTTGCAAACTGCCACAGGGCTGGTTGTGCTAAAGTCATAACAAAACTTAGCAGAACCAAGACGTACTTGTAAATGTTTTATCATACTGTGAAACTTTTGAGATATTGCGATGTATTATTTATAAGACATTGCTTAGATTAGCATTGATGTACATATACTCTAAATATCATTCAACACTGTGCATCATAATATTAGTTGATTCACATGCTCCTTTGTCCCTGGAAACCCTAAGGAATAGTTTCTCATAAATAACCGTGGTTTAAGCTTGACTATCTTTGTGCAACTTTTCATCACAATTCTGGCTACCATTACAACCATATTCCCTAAATCACAACACACTATAAAGTAAAATCAAACAGACCAAAGAAATTGGTGGAAAGATTCATAGTCTAAAAGTCTGGCTCCATACTTTTGACTGATAGAAAGTAAAATCTCTGGGACTGGAAATGTTATTATATTCCCACTGATCTATTTTCATGCCATGGTGTTGATGGCCATAGATATCTTTCTGGCAAACTGAGTCTTTGGGTAAACAGACTTCTAGTAAACCGATTTCTGTGAATTCACGAAAGCGGGAAAAGCTGAATACTTTTCAATAGCCCCCAAAGTTATATTCTTTACCAGGTTTTAAAGTTACATTCCAAGTGTCCATTCCTCTGTGAGATTTAGCTTTACCTCCAGCTGCCCCCTCTTAACAGTTTTTGACGTCATTCAGGTTGTGCAAACTGTGCTACAGCCCCTACTGGGGTTTCTTGACTGCTATTAAAGTTATACTGCATTAAGTGTGGAAGCTGGCACCTGAAAGGAGCCATAAGGGTGATCATCGTGCAAATCAGCCACCTCAAGTCCAGCTCCTCCACAGAGGGCTTCCAGTTCTGCTTCTTTGGTGTCACTTCACGGCCCCGAGGATAAACGGAACCATCTTTGTGGCCGATACTGAATGCAACTGAGATTGGTTCTCCTGACAGAGATTAGTGGGCAGCAATTAATCTTTCACTTGGGTTAGAAATATGATTTTATTTAAGAAAATAACCATCCATAATTGGGCTTCTGTCACTTTAAATTTTAATGGTGAAAGTAATATGGAGGCTTCTGGGACTTTAAATTATGGCTTTCAGAAGCTTCACACTGAATCTTTCAATTATTCTATATAAGTACTTTCTCAAAGCATGTGCCACCATGACATTGATATCACAATTCAAATCTAAATTCAAAACTGACTGCAAGGCTATGAGCTATGTGCTGGCGCGCAGACTGACTCATTTTATCTTTGAACATCTGACGAGGCAAATCAAGAGGCACTCTCCCAGAGCCCAGCCAGCTGTTTGCCAAATATTCAAATACCCTGGCACACAGAAGATTTCCCCGTGTCAAAATTGGTGACGACCCCCTATTTTTCCCATTAGCTTCTGGCTCACCTACATCCTTCCATGCGGGCCCACTTGACTCTCTTAGCTAAGTGTTCACCCTTGCTCGCCTCGCTCACCTCTCAGGTTCCCCCACTCCAGCAACTGGATCCAGTGTGTGCTGCAGAATGGCAGGCAGTTCAGACAAAACCATAGAGGAGAATGTTCAAGTCTGTGTTTCTGTGAAGTGGTTCTGAAAGAGAGGCTAAGCTGACATTTGATAGTAGGCAGATAGAAAGCACAGAGAGTGTGTGTATTTT
Organism: Helogale parvula; assembly: GCA_004023845.1. Classification (NCBI taxonomy): domain Eukaryota; kingdom Metazoa; phylum Chordata; class Mammalia; order Carnivora; family Herpestidae; genus Helogale; species Helogale parvula. Next base: position 43,266 of record PJEM01010364.1, on the reverse strand, counting down.
GACTTAAAACGCATTCTTTAGGCTGGAGCAAAAAAAATAAAACCAGGAAGACAGAAAGGGAAAAGTGAAAAGGCTTTCTCCATTATACTGATATCTTAAGTTCCTTGCTATGTACCTATTTTAATCATTTTAATATTTTTATCTTCATAGGAAAATAAGTGGACGTGAATATTTAATTATTTGTAGGTTTAGCTTTAGTCTGCTTCAATTATTTTTAAATGAGTCCCCTACCTCACCAAATGCAATGCCAAATTTACAACTGTAAATAACTAAATCCAGCTGCACTAATGAATCTACAATGAAAGACAGCCCTTATTTCACATTTTAAAGGTCCTGAAGCAATCTTCCTCAGCTGAAACACTCAGAACAGAGGATATGGACAGCACATGGGAATTCAGAAGGAGACAGGGACGAAGGTACCACAAGACAACAGCCTCTACCCAAACGGCCGGTCAGATTTCCTGAAGCTGGACACCAAACCCCAGGGTTCCAGCTGGGTAAGGGGATCCTGATTCCTTCCAGAAAAGTTGGGCCTTTATTTGTTCATTTCCTGTGATGTGTTTACACTTGCACAGAAGGGGCACAGCAGGGATGCTTTCAGGGCACATTTGCAGGGAAGCCAATCTCACAGGAGTCGTGACTGCCAGATGTCAAACCAGTGTGTGCTGCTGAGCATGCTCTAAGCAGGATGCACAGGCACCAAATCATGGTCTGAGGAAACTGCCCGGATCTGGGGCCTTTCCTGAGGGGCAGGCAGAGCCTGGCAGAAATGTGTCATTTAAAAAAATAATAACAATAATTTAAAAAAGCTGATCTGACTCTGAAAACTACCTGAGAACAACACAGGCTGATGACATTCTAGTTTTGGCAGTCACAGATATTCATCCCATCAACTCAGATCATCACAAGGCAAAGAACTTACTTCTGGGAACCACAAGTGGCAGAGGTTAGGAGGCCCATGTGTGAAGTGGCCATAACAAAGATGTTGACTCTCATCTCCTGAAACAGGCTCAGACTTTGCACTAAGATCAGGACTATGCTGCCCAAGTGAGAACTCTTCTAAGATAATGATCATGGACAGAGAAAATTTAAATCCACATTGACTTTGGAGCCCAAAACAGTATAATTACAAATCCTGTCTGACTTGACTATTTAAGGCTCATGGAGTGTCTCAAACATAAAACAGTTCTATATAAATCATTCACCTAAACATCTACTATGCTCCTATTATATGCCAAGTACTATACTTTGGTGAGCCAGTTCTGATTAAAAAATAATCTGCACACTACTGGATTTCTCTGCTGAACTGAGTATCATGGCTTAGCCCTTTGTTTTCAAGTTCCTTCTGCAAAAGTCCTGTCCCCCTTGAAGAGGTAAATCTCTCAGACCATTCTCTTCTCTTCCTGAGCAGCACCCTCGTTTCACTCTGAATCAACAAGGGGCAAAGGGCAGTGTATCAAAATCACCTGGGAGATGTTTTTCTTTTTTTTCAAGCTACATGATATTTTCTACTCCTGAGAATCTTTACCTATATGAACCACTCACTACTTCTAGTGAATCGTTTCTAGTGAACTCATCATTTCTGGGATAAATCATAGGCCTTAAGAATTTGGGGATTTAAAAAAAAAGGCCTAAGATTTCTGTACTAAACTCTTCCTCTTGATCTCATCTACTTCTGTGTCTTCAACTACCTATCACCTACATGCTGATGATTTCAAAAACAACTTTTTAAGTTCAGACCCACATATCCAAATGCCTCACGGACCTCTGTTTTCAAATATATACTAACTCAAATTTTGTGCAACATGATATCTGTCTCCTTTTTTCTCTCTCTTCCCTTTCTTAATAGTATCCATTCAGTGGATACCTTATAGTCCCCATTCTCACCCCACATACCTCAAGTCTGTCACCAAGTCCTTTCACTTTCAGAACACATCTTACATGCGTCCTGCATGTGCCGTACCCCACCTGGACCCATGCAGTGGCCTCCTCACTGCTCCCAGCTGCAGCCTCCCTGCTTCAAATTATTCTCCACGTGCTTCAGGAAATCCTAGAATGCAGAGCTCACAACACACAAGATGGTTTTGGATGGTACACAGGCATCTTAAATTTTTAAAGTTTTAGAAAAGCAGAAGTAACACATCAAACTGGGATTTTAATATTAAGTTTGCTTTTAAAATAAATTTTGGTATAAAAATCAGACAATTTGGGGTACCTTCGTGGCTCATTTGGTTAGGCGTCTGACTCTTGATCCGGTCATGATCTCACAGTCCGTGAGGGAGTGACTACAGAGATGCAGGGTCAGCAGCAGAGCCTGCTTGGGATTCTCTGTCTCCTTTGCTCTCTGTCCCTCCCCACCTACAAGAGCCTTCTTTCTCTCTCTCTCTCTCTCTCTCCCTCCCTCCCTCAAAATATATAAACTTAAAAAATCATAAAATTTAAATGAAAATCTAGTTGAGGTAGGCAGATATCTTCAAAGACATAAAAATGGTCCATTAATCAGTAAAGCTTGGGAAGTTTGGTCCTATAAAATAAATCTAAACTTCTTAACATGATGTTACAGACATTACATGCCCTCTTCATTGTCAGTCACTGCCTCTTCCCACATTCTCTGAACTCTATTCAGAACCTCTGTGTATCAGCTTTGTTGCACATCAAAACACTCCAAACCTAGTAGCTAAAACAACATTTTATTTAATTAATAATTGTGCAAATCAGTCAGGTCATTCTGTCTGGGCTGACAACAGATTTCCCCTGAACTCTTCTCCATGTGGCTGTGGTCAAATGGTGGATCAGCTAGATAGTCCAAGATGATCTCGCTCACATCTCCAGTGTTTAGCAGACTGTCAGCCAGAGACTCCGTTTTCCTGCAGGTGGCCACTTAATCCTCTAGCAAGATAAGCTGGGCTCGATCACGGTATGGTCTCAGGATTCCAATCCCTAGTGCACAAGCACTTTTTAAGTCTACTTGTTTCACATTTGCTAACATTCATTGGCCAAGGCAAGTCACATGGTCAAACAAATTCAGTGATGAGGAAACAGACTCCACTTCTTAATAGAAGAATCTTCAATATCATTTTGCCAGGATCAGATGCAGGAAAGGGAAGAATTTGTGACCATCATTCAATCTACCACTTTTGTCATATCCCAAACTTACCAGGCATATTCACACATGGGCACAGGCTGTTCCCATCATCTGAAATAAATTATCAACCTCTTTCTGTCCTTTTAGCAAATATTTATTTCTTGACCTTCAAGACTCTGATCAAATACAGCATTTACTGACATCTTTCCTCAAATTAATTATTCCCTCCTATGCTCCCATGATCCCTTGCATATGCCTCTATTATAGCATTCAACAAATTGTATTATAATGTTATAACGTCTCCCTAAATTGACAGTCTTTGTACCACCAGCGTCCAGCACAGTGATCGGCAATTAACAGGCATTCAACAAACGTTCACTAACTTGAATTTAATTGAATAAATTCAAAACAAAGATTAAGATCTCCCTCAAATAAGCCTACATCTAAACAACTTAAGGTGCAACTATATAAAACTGACCTTATAAGTTAGTAGGACTAATTAGATCCACCTCATCTAATTTGAAGAGCACCAGGGCAATGCTCCCAGCCAGAAGCAGTTTTCCTTTGTGACCAGAACAAAACCTGCACTTCCAGGATAGATTATTCTAGGTCTTAATATGTTCTGCTGTAGTGCAAATAGCATAGGCTTTGGAGTCTGAAACACTAGGACTGAAAACCGCTACAGCTACTTGTGTAAATATTTATTACATTTCTCTGCACCACGGTTTTACATCCATAGTTATCTGTACTGCAATAAATTATGTAAAGCACCTAGCACAGTGCCTACCATACACCTAACACACATCAAAGGTCTCCGATAAGAAAGAAAGAAGACCAGGGTCTCCTATAAGAAAAGCAAATCACTTCAGAGATGGGGTAACCTCCAGACTTACTCATTAACATCTTAGGAGAGTGGGAGAGGGGTAAGAAGAGGGTCAAAGTAAATAGGGGTAGTAAGTGAATAACTTCACAACGTTACTGAGAGCCAGAACTGAGGCTGGTAATTTGTTATATCTCTTTGCAGGGTACCCAATCAGGGAATAAAAGTTCCCCCTCTCCAAGGAAGGCAGTAACTATCTCTGGTGATACAGGACTTAGGAATCTCTGCTTTGCTGGGCATCAATATGGAATCAACATTTATGGGGGAAAGCAAAGGAAGAAAAGAGGTTGTTCAAAATGATGTTATCCTAATCTTTTAATGCATATTCTCTCACTCATTTAGTTTTTACATTTAAAACAAGTTTTTTCTCCCTAAGGATGCAATTTTTTAAGTGAGAAAAATGAAAGGCAAATTACAAACACACGATTCTAAGCTTCAAATTATATCACTTCTAAAGGAAATGGTACCATTGAAACCAATATAAACTGAGTTTTAGATACACTGAAGTCCTCTTTCAAAGTAAAGGCAAATTTAATACATTTTAATAAAACCTTTACACTTCCAAAATCCAAGTAGAAACTTGAGTCTTGTAAGATGTCTCTACAGTTACCCTCCTGAGGATGTTCTCACATCTCAGTGGCAGCTCTGAAACACTTACCTACTTTCTGTTCACTAAATCAGTCTACATTTGTTGATACCTAGCCCTGTAAAAGAATCTCCATCATTTCCCCTACAATCTTTCGTATCAGCTATACCATAAACTTCCTGGTACCCAGGACTCTACTTTCTGGATTTTCCTAATTCACTTCTCCCCACTCTCTGCACCCTGACTGAACTCAACAAATGTGAATTTATAAGTGGCAAGAAAATGTATAAGGATTTGCTGACGATAAATTTTACATTCAGGCGCAGATTAAGACCTCTAGAGACCTTCAAGACTAAAAAACTATGGTGCCCCCATCCATATGAAAATCAAAATGAAAATAATATCAAAGCGCAAACCTTACATATATGTTCAAGATTACATAAACGCTAAAGTTAAAATAGCTTCTGCAGGCAAAATTTTAGGTAAGCTCATCAAAGGCCGAACACCTCTCTCATTCCCCGCCCCCCTCACTGTGAGGTGAGTATTTGTGCGGGAGGGAGGTATGGGGGGCATAAGCTGGAGAAAGCATGTGTCTTAATTGCCTGATGTTGGTTCTGCTACAGACTCCAATTCTTGGTCCAATTCACAAAACTATGAATCAAATGATTGCCTAAATTCTTATGTATATTTGCTGTTCTCTTGTTGGTTTGTTTCAAGTTCTTATTTAAATTCTAGTTAACATATAGGGTAATTACTGGTTTTAGAAGTAGAATTTAGTGATTCATCACTTATATATGTAACAACCAGCGCTCACCACAGCGCCCTACGTAATGCCCACCGCCCAGTTAGCCCGTCCCACGCCCACCTCCAGCCGTCAGGTTGTTCTCCATAGCTAAGAGTCTCTTATGGCGTGTTCCTCTTTTCTCCCCCTTCCGCATGTTCACTTGTTTTGTTTCTTAAATGCTACATATGAGTGAAATCCTGATATTTGTCTTTCTCTGACTTCTTTCACTTAGCATAATACACTGTAGCAACATCCATGTCATTGCAAATGGCAAGATTTCATTTTTTTTTTTTTGATGACTCAAATTCTACTGCAGGTATGAACAGAAACCTAACTCATTGCCTTGCCTGCTGTTACAACTGTACTGTGGTTGTGTTTGGAAAAGGAGGTTCAATAAATGATTGTGAGCACAACTCTCAGAAGCATAAGTTTTTGCATTTTATTTCATTCAACATTTGATAAAAGCAACAAGCACCAAATTATATTAGGACAAAACTTCCATAAATAATGTTTTCACAGCATCACAAAGTCTAGAATGCAGATGCTAATTACAGAGCCAAGTCAAAACCACCAAAGTTGCAATTTAAACTAACATTTTACTTATGGTTCTCATATTCATAATAACAGATATTGGTTAATATTTCCATTAAATTTGAATACTTTATGCTTAGATTTAATTATCTCAGCTGATCTGTTTCCACTTTTATATTTTAAAGTCTTAGTGTATTCTGTATGAGTTGAACGTGGAATTGGATTATTTAATGTTCTGAGGTAAACCTTGCCTTGTGATGAAAAAGGTTTGGATACCTAGGAAAACGGCATAAATAAGAAAATTCTTGTAATTATAAAAGTCTTTTACTTCTGATTATACAGGTAGCTTAAAACACAAGGTTTTTGGGTTACCTGGGTAGTTTAGTCAGTTAAGCATGATCCAACGTCGGCTCAGGTCATGATCTTGCGGTTAATGAGTTGGAGCCCTGCGTCAGGCTCTGTGCTGACAGAGACAACTCTGTGCCCTCTCTGCACCTCCCCAACTCATGCACAAGTGGGCATGCGCTCTCACTCTCTCTCTCAAAAATAAACATTAAAATAAAATTTTAACATGAAGTTTTCCAGACCTATGCTGATAGTGAAGTACAAGAATGCACATTTACGAATGCAACTGAATAATTCAGTTTATTGGTATATGATCAGATCTCATTGGTTCTGGGATGTATTCAATTAAAAAAGAAAAAGAAAAAAAATGTCCCTTGGTCCCTTTGGTCTAGAAGTAAAAAGTATATTTTACATCCAGTAAATAGGAAGCCAAGGATCACTTGAACAAATGATATTACAGCTTTGTAGAATGACTGATGGTCTTTGCAAAGGTCCAGACTGGTTTCATCTTCCTTGAGATTTTACCACTGATCTGTTCTTAGTCATGTGCAGTCACTAAGGCCGGCAGAGGTAACATGTTTGATGTATGATACTTGAGCCACTACTGTCAGACTGCCCTTATTTCCAGCTATATTCATACTTGGTACTCTTCTATGTGTATGTTCTCGGGCTTTAGTTTTTTCTTGTTTCCAGCAATGTGTCAAACAAAAATTACAATAACAGTACCTTCTGAAATCTTTACAAAAATAACATATCTGCTTCCTTGCAAAGGATGCCTTTACATTGCAGATAAAATAAGTGACTGTAGAGCAAGCACCTAATGTAAGGACTTACTCTTTGTTGCCTTATTTGCTCAGCTTACAACATATCCCTTACCTTTTAGCATATATTATCCATTTCAATTCAATCCATTCTTTACAATCTGCAGCAAGCCACCGAAGTTTCCTGTTACTTGAAAGGAAATTTCAAGGGAGGAGGGGTGTGGAAAAACACATTTAATTTATACTATTGAAAAGGGCCCATTCTAAATGTTTTCTGCGCACTTTTGCATCTTCTTACACACCACAAATCAGCTCAGATATCTTAATCAGTGGCTAGAAACATATCCTTATCAGTAACTTATTCATGAAAGATGGTATGTGTATGAGCTGCAAAATGTTTGGCAGAGGCCCAGGAATAAAAAAGAAAGAAAGAATATGGTAAAGAGTTGATGGAATAGCTTTGTATTTCAACCCTATTCATTCTGGAAATTTACTATCATCTGTTTGTTCTATTTGGAAGGATAACAGACAAACCAAAAGAATGTCAGCTTTCTATGGATTTGATCTCACCTATATAGAGATACACCTACTGTACAATGATCCAGGATGGAAGCATATATAGATAGTGGTGTATATAAGGATACATATACATTCTCATGTCCCTTTCTAAATTTTCCTATTCATGGTATTACCTTATGTAAAGTTCAGCACTTTTCTGTTGTGACAATCTAAACGCTGTCTAAACGTGATTTCACAAAATCAAGAGTAGTTCTTGACAAGTAATTTCTGCAGTCAATGGTCTTCACAAACTGGGCAACTCCCCTTGGAACTTAGGAGCCACAACAGCAGACTGTGTGCGTGAAAGAGCAAGACAATTCATTAGCTGAGTCTGCAGCAACTCAAAGTGGCGGGGGATGTCAGCCCCTGCTCTGGCGCTTCAATACTAATGAGAGTCATTGCATATTCATAACCCCAAATACAGTCAGCTTCTTGTAAAAACTTTTGTCACCCAGACTTCATGGCAAGAGCAAAGCGCTGCACAATTCGTGCCGTGGCACTTCCGCCAAGTGAGTGCGAGAGCAAGATTGATTGTTTTGCAATGTAGCCTGACGCGGAACCAAAAGATGCTGCCCCAAGGGTCCTAAAATTCTGCTTAATTTGATTGCAAAACCCCCAATAATCAAAGAAACAAAAAGGAAGCAGTGGTGGTGAATGTATATGTCTATACATGCCATACACCAAAAATACATAAAAGAATACTTTAAACAAGGAATTTGGCTTATTGAGTGTTCAGAGTAATCATCTCTTAGGACTGTAAAATCACTCACATCAATGTTGAAAGAAAAGTGTGTCCCAGTAAACTTGTTCTTGAGCTGCAGAAACACCATGGCATATCTTAATAGAAACAGATTTCTAAAACTGTCTGAAGTTTCCCGTCATTATCAATACCAAAGCTTAGTGAACTGAACCTGTCAGTTCTGCCAAGTGTAGAGCGACCTGGAATCCAACTCCTCAGGCAGCTTTTTATGTTGTTGTCAGTGCCTCCCTTGCTTTATCATCATTATCATTATGATTAGTTTCCAGAAGTGAACCGTTCAATGTGCTTGCCAGGAAATCCTAAGGGGCCAGCGCAATACCATTTGACCCCAAGATACCTGTCTGTTTGGGGTAGCTACCAGCATCCCCTGGAGTCAGAGAAAGGAAATGTGTGTTTCAGCACCCACTTTCAAAAAGCCTTGAGCACTTTTTTCACTCATAATGATGTCTTCAACTGGAATGCCAGCACACTTCCACATTTTTCTGACAGGCATACAGTCTATAAACTACCCATAAAAATTAAATAAAACAGGACAGTGAAAGAAAAGTTTCTAAATTTGATCACACTTGAGTTGTTAAAAGTTATTTCCAGATGCATAATATATATAAATATCTGCATAGCTAAAGACAAATGAGGAATATTGGGAAGATGGTGGGGGATAGATGGTGAGGTGTTGGGGGGAAGGGGCTCACCAAACTGTTTTACATCTCAGTCACAGACATACAAGCTTCAAAAATAGAAGGATTTGTGTTTATGATTGATTGAGGTAACTGATTATCCACAGATATTTTAAGTGTTGAGACATTAAATTGTCAGCTCTATCAGTTTGATTGCAGTAAAACATGAAAACATTGACTTTTGTCTAGTTAGAGAAATTTATTTTTCCCAGAATGACAATCCTTTAAGTACAAGCCAGGCAGCTTGCCAGCTTTCCATGTCATACACTGAAGTTTGCAAATGCAACCCATATTTTCAAGTGTTTTTCAAGGTTCAACGAATGGTGCATAGGTCTTTTGCAAATAGTCTTGTAATAAACATATTCCTGCAGTATAATGCTTCATTCTGTAAGCCTGAGAAAATATTAACACATTTTGAAGAAGAAGAAAAACAACAACAACGCCGTAGCTTTGTATTCATGTTACCAGTGCTCTTCAGCTATTTAAAGTATCTCTCAAAAAGAAAATAACCCTCCTTGGACCACCATGCTGTGAACAAGTTTGATTAATATGTTTTAAAAGCCTGAAATAAATGCTCATCATAACTGTCAGTGAGTTGACAGCTTTCAAAAGTCTTTGTTCCTAGAATGAGTAATCTGTCTATCTTTAAGACACCATATTCCAGCGGAAAAGGTACGTAAAGCAATCAAGTAAATTCTACTAAAATTTGATTGCTGTCAAATTGGCCTTATATTCCAGATCCTTGCATGTACTATATGTGTGCATACTACTTTACAAAATAAAAATAGTATACCTTATTTGTTACTACTTGTCAGAACACCTGTGCTTTTCATTTGGCAGAATTGTGGTTCCAGTGTTTAAAATCTAGTCCATTAAAAGAATCGAAAATGTCAGAGAGTTAATCCTTTTAATAAAATATGTGACTGGGAAATCATCACTAGGCCTTACGATTTAAGTGAAACTCCAATCAAAAGACAGATGTGATCATTTACTCTACCTAAATACCAACATTTCTGTATTTGCAGCATATTTTCCAAGCATTTACAATGATAATAAAAATACAGAACACTCTGAAGGCCAGCATACCACTGGCCCTTCCGTGTCTGAATTCTGCAGACAGCAACAGATAATACCTGGAACAGAGGGTCTCTGCACAGCTAAGCGAGGCTACACCAACTAGGTTAACACTTCTTCCTACTCTTACCAACCTCCTCGCGTGGTGGAGCACTAGATCCGGCCGCTCTTCTTATCCTGTCTCGGAGAGTAATGACTATTAGAAGTGGTCACTCAATTATACATTCTCCTCCTGCTTTATTCCCACCACCACTGAGGTTTCACTCCTTTTCTGGGATAGAACTCTAGGGAGCACCCTGTTTATACGCCGCCTACGTAGTTCCTTTTGTCAACATGCTTTCCTCCTCAAGTTAGTTATGTCTATTCTCATACCAGGCCCACAAAGAATAAAATTACAGATGATTTTCCACTTAACTTCTTTTTTTCTAACTTACATTTTTCCTAATCTCTAAGAAAGTGTCATTTTTATAACAATTGTGTTTCTTACTCCTGTATTGCCTTTGTCCATAAGAAGTCATTTTTTATTTTATTTTCCAAATTGCTCAAAGGCCACAGCTTCTGTACATACAATCATTTTACACTGTTACTGCTCTTCTTCTTCATTTTGATATATCCATTATTAAAGTTTTAATGAAGTTTATTTTCATTCTTTATCTGCTTTCTATGCTATAACTACCCCTTATAATTTCTAATATACTGTGGAAGTTTTGAAACAATGTTCTTTCTTGTCTTATATACAAATTTCCCCACTTTTGTTATTTCTCAGTATTATTGGTTGCCAACCACATTTATTCAGATGAAGAGGATGTTCAGGCTGCAAGCAAATATTGCCTTCTTGTGACTAGGCTTGGGATGGGTGATTGGTCTCACATCTATGTTTACTTTTTAATTTACGGCACTCAACAAACAAGCCTCTTTTCTTTTTAAATGCCAGATGTTAAACACTTAGTTCAGGTAAATTATGTTGGTTGGGCTGAAAATTCAAAGAGCTTCCTCATGGCCTTTTGTCTGGTTTAAAAATCCTCTTCTTTATGACTTAGATTTTTGTCTCTCCCAGGAAGCCTTCTCTAACTCCCAAACTAGGGTTAGATGTCTTCCCTGTGTGCTTACTCATGTTTTAGCATTTAATACACAGTATTAAAATCACCTATATATTGATCTCTCAACTAGATGGCAATCTCCTTGAAGATGCCATGTCAGACTCATCATTGTATCCCCAATGGATGGCACATAGTAAGTACCAAATAATTTGTTTGGCATAAGCAAATAACTGATCAGGTAAGGCTTTTAAAAATCATAAAGAGAACTGTAGTCTTTAAAAAAAAGAGAGGGTAATTTAGATTGTAGAGATTTTCTTATCTCCTACCACACACATACACACTGATATACCATATCACTGATGTTTTGTATAATTTCAACAGTCCTCCCACTCCTAGGTTTTCATTTTAAGGGTGATCAGAAGTTTTGATGAGAATAAAGAAATGCACTTTCCCCCAAAGACCTGTTCATATAAGGCATTAGTTAAATATAATCTCTATGTAAATCAAGTTTGTTTCCAGGCCAGGAGCACTAAGATGATGAAGGTAAAATGACAGCTGGATAATTTCTTTTTTGTTTGTTTCAATTATTTATTTATTTTTTAATGTTTGTTTGTTTTGAGAGCATGAGTGGGAGAGCGGCAAGACAGAAAGAGAGACACAGAATCCAAAGCGGTCTCCAGGCTCTGGGCCGTCAGCACAGAGCCTGACATGGGGCTTGAACTCACGAACTGTGAGATCATGACATGAGATGAAGTTGGACACTTAACTGATTGAGCCACTCAGGCACCCCTCAAATTTTTATTTAAATTCTAGTTAGTTAACATACAGTGCAATACTGGTTTCAGGAGTAGAAGTCAGTGATTCATCACTTACATACAACACCCAATGCTCATCACAACGAGTGCCCTCCTTAATACTTATCACCCATCTAACTCACCTTCCACAGACCTCCGTCCATCGACCCTGTTTGTTCTCTATCAGTACAAGTCTTTTAATTGGAAAATTTCTTCATCACCTTTTTAGGATCAAATATCATCATCTTTGCCCACTATCCTCTCCAAAGAGCTCAAGTATTTCTGGCCTCTGGTTCTGAATACTAAGAAGAGAAACTCAGAATGCTGCTAAACTTTCTTCCAAGATCTTACCCAGAACAGCCAGTGTAGCCCTCCAGCCAAGTAAAAAGAAGAGGTCTTTAAGGCGGTTGGCACACCATTGCAGATTTTAAGAATACCTCTGATCCCAGCAGTATGAATAGCTGAGGGAGAAACTGGTGGCCTAGAAATTGGTTATCCCAATTTAAATTTTCAGAGTTTTCTTGGCCAATATCTGAACCATCAGCTGTAAAATGATTTCCAATAAGATCACCTGGTTCTTTTAGAGTACAGAAAGCAAATTCTTAAACCACAGAATGTTTTCCTTTACATAAAGAATAGCATCAAATTTAGAGATAAATCTGGGTTAAGTAATGACTACACAACTTGCTATGTGAACTTGGAGTAATAAGTTAAAACCTCCTGAGCCTCAGCTTACTCTTCGTTGTGAGGATAAATTAAATAACAATGCAATGTGCCTTTAACATTACCCACTATGCTGCTAGTGCTCAATAAATAGCAGTAATAACATTGATTTAATTTTTATTTGAGAGAGAGAGAGAGGGGAAGAGGGAGAGAGAGAGCACACACAAGTGGGATAAAGGGGGAAAGGGAGAGGGAAAAAGAATCCCAAGCAGGTTCCACTCAGCATGGATCCCAAAACAGGGTCCAAAATTGTTTCATAGGCTGAAAAAGAATTAAGAGCATTTGGGTGGTTGTCAATATACTTAAAACTGTTATTAAATGCAGTATATTAAGTCATAAACAAAATGGCTAATCTCATGGCCCTTTCTCTCCATCTATCCTCCATAGTGACTAGACAGAGCTAAAAAATAATGATAGGGATGGCTAAGCACAATAATACGCAAAATCCAACTCTTCCTAACAACCTGAGAGCCCAAGTATGCTACCTGTATAACTCTATTCTAAGCTTAATCAAATAGATGGGAAGGCAGATGTATTAGTCTAGGTTTTCCAAAAAATAGGACCAATAAATGAAAGAGAAAAGATTTAATATAATGAATTGGCTCATATGATTATAGAAGCTTTAAGGTCCCAAGACCTTTAGTCAGCAAGCTATAGACTCAGGAGAGCCAAAGGCCTAAGAACCAGAAGAGCCAATGGTATAAGTTCTCGTCTGAAAGCCATCAGATTTGAGACCCAAGAAAAGAGAGCCAATTTCTCATATTCAGTGTCAAGTGGAAAAGATCTATGCGCCAGCTTAAGCAGTCAGGCAGAAGGAGCGCCTTCTTACTCATCTTTTTTGTTCTTTTCATATCTTCAACTGATTAGGTGAGGCCCACCAAAATTAGAGAGGGCAATCTTTTTTATTCAAGTATAAATAACATACAGTATTATACTAGGTTCAGGTGTGCATTATAGTGATTCTACAATTCTATACATTTCTCAGTGCTCATCAAGATGAGTATTCTTAATCTCCTTCCTACATTTCATCCATACTCCCATCCAACTCCCCTCTGACAACCATGTTTGTCCTCTGTATTTAGGAGTCTGGGGTGTTTATTTTTTTGTCCCTTTTTGTTTTTTTATTCCTTGGTTTGTTTCTTAAGTTCCACATAAGTGAAATCATACGGCATTTGTCTTTCCCTGACTTATTTTACTTAACATTATACCCTCTAGATCCATCCATGTTGTTGCAAAAGGCAAGATTTCACCTTTTTATGACTAAAATTCAATTATACACACACACACACATACACACACACTCACACACACATAAATATATATAAATAACCTTTTTTACACATTCATTTATCAATCAATATTTGGGTTGCTTCTCTATATCAGTTACTGTGATTAATGCTGCAGTAAACATAGGAGTGTATACATATTTTCAAGTTAGTGTTTTTATATTCTCTGAATAAATATCAGTAGTAGAATTACTGTATCATATGGTATTTGTTTTTGTTTTTGTTTTTTTGAGGACTCTCCGTACTGTTTTCCACAGTAGCTCTACCAGTTCTCATTCCTACCAACAGCACACAAGGATTCCTTTATCTCTGCACCCTCATCAACACTTGTTGTCTTTCGTGTTTCTGATTTTAGCATTTCTGATTTTAGCCTTTCTGATAGGTGTAAGAGGAGCCTTCTCATTCTGGTTTTGACTTGAATTTCCCTGATGATTAGTGATGTTGAGCATCTTTCCACATGTCTGTTGGCCATCTGCATGTCTTCTTTGGAGAAATGTCTGTTCATATTTTCTGCCTATCTTTAATTGGATTTAATTGGATTCGATTGGATTGCTGAGTTGTGTAAGCTCTTTAAATGTTTTGGACACGAACCTTTTGTTGGATATTTCACTTATAAATATCTTTTCCCAATCAGTAGTTGTCTTTAAGTTTTGTTGACTGTTTCCTCCACTGTACAGAAGCATTTGACATGGTCTCAATAGTTTCTTTTGCTTTTGTTTCTCTTACCTCCGGAAACATATCTAGAAAAATGTTGCTAAGATCAATGTCAGAGAAATTACTGCCTGTGCTCTCTTCTAGGATCTTATGGTGTCAGGGCTTATATTTAGGTTTTTAATTCCTTTAGAGTTTATTTTTGTGTATGGTGTGAGAAAGTGATCCAGCTTCTTTTGCATGTAGCAGTCTAGTTTTCTCAACACCATTTGTTAAAGAGACTATGTTTTCTCCGCTGCATATTCTTGTCTCCTTTGCCATAGATTAATGATCATACAATCATGAATTTGTTTCTGGACTCAATTCTGTTCCACGAATCTACAAATCTATTTCTGTGCCAGTACCATACTGTTTCAATTACTACAACTTGGTAGTACATCTTGAAATCTGGAATTGCGGTCCCTCAGCTTTGTTCTTCTTTCTCAAGACTGCTTTAGCTGTTTGGGGTCTTTTGTTATTTCCCACAAATTTTAGGATTATTTGATCTAGTTCTGTGAAAAATGTTGTTGGTATTTTTGTAAGAATTACATTAACTCTGCAGATTGCTCTGGGTATTATGGACATTTTTAAAATAAGGGTTCTTCCAATCCATGAGAATGGAATATCTTTCCATTTCTTTGTATCATCTTCAATTCCTTTCATCAATATTTTATAGTTTTCAGAGTACATATCTTCCATTTCCTTGGTTAAGATTATTCCTAAATATTTTATTATTTTTGCATTATTATAACTGGGATTCTTTTATTTAAAAAAATGTTTATTTTACTTTTGAGAGACAGGCAGAGCACAAGCAGAAGGGGGGCAGAGAGAGAGGAAGACACAGAATCTGAAGCAGGCTTCAGGCTGAGTTGTTAGCACAGAGTTCAATGCAGGGCCGAAAACCATGAACCACAAGATCATGACCGGAGCTGAAGTTGGACACTTAACTGGCTGAGCCACCCAGGCATCCCGACTAGGATAACTTTCTTAATTTCGTTTTCTGCTAATTCATTTTAGTGTATAGAAATGCAAAAGATTTATATATTAACTTATATTCTACTACTTGACTCCATTTATATTTTAGTAGTTTTTTGGTGGAGTCTTTAGGGTTTTCTTATATATAGTATCATGTCATCTGCAAATAGTGACAGTTTTACTTCTTATCAATCTGTGTGCCTTTTATTTCTTTTTCTTGTCTGATTTCTGTGGTTAGGATTTCCAGTACTATGCTGAATAAAAGCAGTGAGAGTAGACATGCTTATCTTATTCCTGACCTTAGAGGAAAAACTCTTGGTTTTCACAACTGAGCGGGATATTAACTATAGATTTTACATGTATAGCCTTTATTATGTTTATGTATTTTCCCTCTAAACCTACTTTGTTAGGAATAATTATCATGTATTAATCTTGTACTTTGTCAAGTGCTTTTCCTGCATCTGTTGATATGATCACAGGGTTCTTCTCTCTGGAATAAATTCCCCTTGATTGTGGTGAATGATGTTTTAATATATTGTTGTATTTGGTTTGCTAATATTTCATTGAGGAGTTTTGCATCAGATATTAGCCTGTAGTCTTGTTTTAGTTTTTGTAGTGTGTTTATCTGGTTTTGGCATCAGGGTAATGCTGGTCATGTCGAAGAAATTTGGAAGCTTTCCTTCTTCTTTTACCTTTGGCAGTAGTTTGAGAAGAAGAGGTATTAACTCTCCTTTAAATGTTTGAATAAATCACTCATCTGATCCTGGACTTTTGTTTGATGGTTATTTTTTGATTACTGATAAAATTTCACTGCTAGTAATCAGTGTGTTCAAAGGTTCTATTTCTTCCTGATTAAGTTTTGGAAGGTAACATTTCTAGGAATTCATCCACATCCAATTTGTCAGCAAAAAAATTTTCACAATATTCTCTAGTAATCCTTTGTATTTTTCTGTGGTGTCAGTTGTTATATTTCCTCCTTTATTTCTGATTTTATTTACTTAAGTCCTCTCTTCTTTTTTGATGAGTTTGACTAAAGGTTTATCAATTTTGTTGATCTTTTAAGAAAAACCAGACAGCTATTTTTTTATCCAGTCTATCAATTCAAATGTTAATCTCATCCATAATAAACCCTCATATACACCCAGAATATTTAACCAAATATCTAGGCACCTTGTGATCCAGTCAGGTTGACACATAAAATTAACCACCACAGCAAACAAGCAGCTGAAAACAGACACTTCTATCAAATAGAAAATATAGGACTTTCATACACAAATACATTCTGTACAACCTTTTTTATTGGTGCTACATAAATGGATATAAAAATTGGGATTTTAAAAAATTACTTGCATGAAATATCTAAGGGAGCAATTATATACACTAGAAAACTATGACTCATTATGAGAATTAGTTCCTGAAACTACATTATGTAAATAAGCATATTTATGACAGAGGGTAAAATTTATCCAGTACTTCCTGAAAATAATGGGTTACTGTAAGGCTAGATTACCCTTATTTCTTGTAAGTTTCATAAAGTACACCACACCACTCTCATTAGATACGAAAAAAGTCTATATTTGACAAAATATTCTCTTTCTTTCAACTAACATTTCAAATACCTTAACCATTATTAAGTAAGACCTAGATACTGCTACGATGCAGATCACTTTAGCTTTGTCCTTTTTTACTATACTCAGTAGGAAAATGTGTTTTAACCTTGTAAAATACTAACACCAAACCATTCATTAACTATATTTTCCTAATGTTCACCTCCTAATGTGTTTATAAAGCCTAACATTTCTTCACCTGTACTTAAGAAATAATGATAAGGTACTGTGATTAATGAAACTAATCAATTACAGATAATTTATTGTAAATCTCACCTCTTATAAAACAACTTTATTGTAAGTCTTACACATTACAAAAAGCAAGAATAAGTGTTTCTACAGAATTACAGTATTTTCTGCTCTACTGCTTTGAATCCAGCAGAGTAAACACAAGCTAAGAAATTCTATTTCCAGAGGCCTGCTGGCATCACTGATTATTGTTTTGAATAAACAAGGAGACACCTATTAGAACTGTGTACTAAAACCAAATATCAAATTGCTGGAGTGGGAGGCATCTAAAGGAAACAACTTTTTAAAGACACTTTGCCTTACCTCTGTTCATCACCAAAAATAAATAAAAGACAAAATATCATATCTATATTTCTGGGAGACTAGTGGTCCAACCTGAAATTTCAACAGATAGGTCTTATAGATCATTAAAAATGTTGTGAGTAGATTAATAATCTCGAAAAACTTGCTTTACAGTATATCAAGACCTACAAAGCACATTCTAAATACAAATGTTCATTTTACAATTCTTTTTTGGAATTTTAATTTAGGAATGGATGACTGCATGAGGATCATGCACATCTTAAATTTTTTAATGTATGAATTTGGCAAAACTCAAAAACATTTGGTCAGTTTATTTTAAGCCATTTCACAAAATTTATATGCTCTAGGTATACTTCAAAATCAATTGATTTTATGTGTTTTTAACAGATTTACCCTTTGCTTATCCAAAGTTTATTTTTTATGAGAGTTGGTTGTTCTCTAAGACGCCTTATGAGGTTTGCTTTTATAATACTTTGAAACACTCTTATTTTGAAGAGCTAAAGTTGCTCAGAAGACTTGTATTTCAAAATTACTAATTCAAAATTGTTAATTACTAATTTGAAAACTTGTATTTCAAAATTACTAATTACTAACCAAAATAAACAAAGTCCACAATTGGCAAAGTATTTTCAAACTCTCAACCAACTTTTCTTTAACATTTTTTATAACTCTACAGGTCCAGATACAAATACAATGTAACTAAATGAGATGTACCATCATCATAATGTAGGCAGCATTTCCAAAATTGTGTTCTCTGGAACACTAATGTATCAAGAGATATAGAAGGTGATTAGGAATGGTAGTCAAGTAACGTGGAAATGTTTACTTAAAATCAAAAAGGTTTCTTTACTATATGATTTTCCAGAATCTTTATGTATATAATGAATATTTAAGAGATTAATACAGGAAGCAAATGGAACTCCTTTTGAACAAACTTAACATGTTGTAGAATATTAATGTTTTATACAACAATTTGAAAATCTGATCTTTGTGGTCTCCAATACTAAGGAAGTGATTGCATTTTTTATTTTCTACCTGTATCTGTCACAAGTCAATGTAATAATATTTTCAGTAAGAGGATAGTCCAGTAGTTTAAAAAATACTCCTGTTATCCAACAGACACATGAAAAGATGCTCATCATCACTAGGGAAATTTGAGTCAAAACCACAATAAGATATCACCTCCCAACTGTCAGAATGGCTAAACTCAACAACACAAGAAACAACAGGTGTTGGGCAAGGATATAGAGAAAAGGGAATACCCATGCACTGTTGGAAAGAAGGCAAACTGGTGCAGCTACTGTGGAAAACAGGATATAAGTTCCTCAAAAAGTTAAAAATAGAACTACCTTATGATCCAGCAATTGCATTACGGGGTATTTACCCAAGCAGTACAAGAACACTAATTCAAAGAGATATATGCATCCTCTATTTATTACAGCATTATTTACAATAACCAAGTTAGGGAAGCAGCCCAAGTGCCCATCAATATGAACAGATAAAGATGTGGTATGTATATATGTGCATGCACACACACAGAGACACACACACAAACACTGCAATATTATTCAGCCATAAAAAAAAGAATGCAATCTTGGCATTTGCAATGACATGGATGGAGCTAGAGAGTATCAAGCTAAGCAAAATAAGTCAGAGAAAGGCAAATACCCTATGATTTCACTCATATGTGGATTCTAAAAAACAAAACAAGCACAGGAAAAGAATGAGAGAGAGAGAGATCAAGAAAGAGTTTTAATTATAGAGAATTTATGATCACCAGAGGAAAAGCGGGTGGGAGAGTGGGTTAAATAGGTGATGCACTATCGTGATGAGCACAGGGAGATGTATGGAAGTAATGAATCACTACATTGTACACCTGAAACTAATATAACACTTCGTTAACTACCTGGAATTGAAATAAAACTTTAAATATTACCAAAAAAAAGATACAAGTAAAAATAAGAAAAAAAAATATTCTTAGTTAAGGCAGAATCACCAATAACTCAATTTTTAAAAAGTTAGAGACACCTGGGGCACCTGGGTGGCTCAGTCAGTTAAGCATCTGACTCTTGGTTTTGGCTCAGGTCATGATCTCACAGTTCGTGGGTTCAAGCCCTGCATCAGGCTCTATGTTGACAGTGTGGAGTCTGCTTGAGATTCTCTGTCTCCCTATCTCTGTACCCTTTCCTCCCTCCTTTCCTCCCCCCCCCTCCCTCCCTCCCTCTCTCTCTCTCAAAAATAAACAAAAAAATAGGAACAAATTGAAAATCTGGATTAACAAAATGATGACTATGTGGCAACCATATTTAAAAAAAGATGATCTAAATTTAATTTACAAAAGGTTTTAGGAAGGTTTTTTTTCTTTTTTAAAGTAGGCCTCACACCCAGTGCAGAGCCCAGTGTGGGGCTTGTACTCACAAACTTGAGATCAAGACCTGAGCTGAGATCAAGAGTCAGATGTTTAACTGACTGAGCTACCCAGGCACCCCTCAAAGTTTTGAAGAAAACTGACAGCTATAGAATTTTTAGTGAATTAAATGTGTAATATATAGCTATTTCTTGATTATGACTACAACAAATTTTAACTGTAAATTGGCTTCTTCCTACTACTGAACACATTTCAAAATCATACTTTACTTTCCCTACAAGCACATGGGGTATGCTCACCGAGTAGAAAGAAATTTAAATATTAACCAACACATAATTTTGACATGATTAAGTATACATGAGGGCAATGAGCTCTCTACTTTGCTTATGGCTGAAGTTTCTGAAGGAAAACACTTTATTGACATATATTTATACAACTGGAAGGTAATTTTACTGTGCCTCAAAAATCACAAAATGCATTCAAAAGATCCCTGTAAATTAATTTAAATTATGTAGTATTTAATGTAAATCATACCATTTGTCTTCAATTATAAAGATAACTAAAAACTTTCTATTTTTAAAATATAGTGGTTTAAAGCAAATAATTATACTATAGTGTGGAAGGCAATATAACTGCTAAAATTCAAAGTGTTTTTAAAATTTTTTAAATATTTATTTATCTTTGAGAGAAAGAGAGATAGAGTGTGAGCAGGGGGAGGGATGCAGAAAGAGAGGGAGACACAGAATCAGAGGCAGGTTCGAAGCTCTGAATTGTCAGCATAGACCCCGAGGTGGGGCTCAAATTCATGAACTCTGAGATAATGACCTGAGCCAAAGTTGGACACTTAACCAACTGAGCCACCCAGGCACCCCTAAAATTCAAAGATATTTTTATCAAAAGTTCAAAAACGATAATAACACAGTTACTCTTAAAGAATATTAACAAAACTCTTAAAACAATTTGACAAGACTTTTACTTCCATACATGAAGGGTTAACTTCTATGGAAATTGCCCTCTAATTGTAAATATTAGAAAACGGGATAAAATATATAAAACAAAGCATTTAGACTCTGGGTAACAGACAGCATAGAACTGTAGTTCCTGCCTTTTATTTATATTTTAAAAAAAAAGAACTGTAATTCCTGAAAGAAGTAAAATAAACTAGATCAGCCCTCCAATTGCCCTTATTACCTGGAAGCATTCTCCAGGCTTAAGAGCAGAGATAGGAAATCCAAACAAGATCTAAAGCAGTTAGCTTAAGCATTAAAGAGAGGTGTCTGGATGATCTGACACAACTAGAAGTTGTGGGGCAGGGGGCATTTAACCAGAAAGAGAGCTCTGAACATATGCAGAGGGTCTCCTCAACTCTTTGGCTGAACACTTATCTACATATGGATGAAGTAAAACTCCTCAAAGTTAAGGGGAAAAAAATAGCACATTGAACAATTCTCATAGTTGCAGTGAGCTAAGAATAGTTCATACAGGTCAGAGTAGAAAGACAACTTAAATTTTTTTTTAATGTTTTACTTATTTTTGAGAGAGAGAGAGACAGCATGAGCAGGGAAGGGTCAGTGAGAGAGGGAGACAGAGAATCTGAAGACAGGCTCCAGGCTTTGAGCTAGTAGTCAGCACAGAGCCTGACACAGGGCTCGAACCCATGAACTGTGAGATCATGACCTGAGCCAAAGTCGGACACTCAACCAACTGAGCCACCCAGGTGCCCCAGAAAGACAACTTAAAACACGAAGTATCAGTAGAGTCTGCAATGAGACTTCAATGAGAAGGCCAACATTCTTTAAAGGAATATAACAAAATCTAGCACCCAGCAATAAAAAATGATTATGTGTGGCATCTGATCAATCAGACTGTAAAGAAGTAGGAAAATATGGCCCATACCCAGATAAAAAGCAATCCTTTGAAACATGGAGAAAAAAATCAATAGAATGACAAAAATGATAGAATTGGCAGAGGATATTAAAACAACTATCATAGGGGTACCTCAGTGGCTCAGTTGGTTAAGCATTCGACTTCAGCTCAGGTCATGATCTCACGGTTTGGGTGTTCAAGCTCCGCATCAGGCTCTGTGCAGACAGCTCAGAGCCTGAGGCCTGCTTCAGATTCTGTGTCTCCCTAACTCTCTGCCCCTCCCCTGGTCACACTCTGTGTCTTTCTCTCTCAAAAATAAATAAGCATTTAAAAATTAAAAAAAAAAAACAAGTATCATATGTTCCATATGTTAATGAATGTAGTGGATAACATGTTGAAGAAAACAGATGTAAGAATCTTTTTTAAAAACTCAAATTCTAGAACTGAGAGTTATAAAATCTGAAATGAAAATGACACTAGGTAGGATAAATCACAAAATAAAGACTGCTCAAAAAACAGAAACAAATAAACAAACAAACAAAAAATATCCCAGTGAACTTGAAAAGAGCAAAACTATCTCAAATGAAGCACAAGAAGAAAAAGACCCTGAAAAATGAAGGTAGCTTCAGGTACTTGTAGGAAAATATCATGCTGATTAATATACATGTAACTGGAGTCTCAGAAGAAAATGAGAGAAGAGAAAAATATTTTTTAAATAATCATCATAAATTTTCTAAATTTGGTGAAAAATATCAATCTATAGATACAGAAGGCTCAAGAAATCCTGAACAGAATAGGAGCACCTGGGTGGCTCAGTCGGTTAAGCGTCCAACTTCGGCTCAGGTCAAGATCTCATGGTTCATGGGTTCAAGCCCCGCGTAGGGCTCTGTGCGGACAGCTAGCTCAGAGCCTGGAGCTTGTCTTCAGATTCTGTATCTCCCTCTCTCTCTGACCCTCCCCTGCTCATGCTGTCTCTGTCTCTCAAAAATAAAAAAAAAAAAAGAAATTAAAAAAACATTAAAAAAAAGAAATCCTGAACAGAATAAACCAAAGGAAAACCAAAAGTGATCATCACAAACCACAATATAATCAAGCTGCCAGAAACAAGAGAAAGTCTTACAAGCAGTGAGAGAGAGAGGGAGAGAGAGAGAGAGAAGGAAGGAGAGAGAGGGAAATAAGACATTATGTGCAAGAGAATAAAGAAAGGAATGACAGAGAACTTCTCCTCAAAAACTAGGCAAGCCACAAGACAATGGAGTGAAAACTTTAAAGTACTAAAAATAAAACAAACGCAAAAATGTTCTATACCCAGAAAAAATATCTTCAAAAAATAAGGGCAAAATAAAGACCCTTTCTAGACAGGTAATAACTGCCTGAAATCAATACTAGCAACCTGGCTCTATAAGAAATGCTGAAGTAAGCCTTTCATCCTGAAGAAATGATACCAGAGGGAATGTAATTTTATACAAAGGGGTGGAAAGTATCAGAAATGTAAATATTTAAGTAAAATTAATAGACACTTTTTTCTCATTTTTCTCCTTCAAAGATAACTGATTATTTAAGCCAAAACAATTACAATATGAGATTTATAAATTACAAAGAAGTACAAGATATGACAACAGCACCTTTGTGAAGTTCTTACTCTACCTATATGTGAGGTGGTATAATATTATTTAAAGGTCGACTGTGATAAGTTAAAGATGTATATTTTAAACCCACAGTAATGACTAGAATTAAAACCAAAGAGGTAGATAGCTAATCAATCAACAGAAGAGAGGATGACACAAACAGAAAAAAATAAAGGAAGATATTATATTTACACTAACCATAATAATAATTAAATTAGGGTTTGCTAGAATGGGTTTAAAGGAAGGGAAAAAAGAAAATATACCTTAAATATAAAGACACACATAGTTCTTAAGTAAAAAGTGCAACAGATATACCATAAAATCACTAACCAAAAGAAAGCTGGAGAATCTATATTGATATTAGATAGAGTAGACTTCAGATAAAAAATATGACCAGGGATAAAAATAAACCCTTCATAATGATAAAAGATTTCTACATCAAGAACACAAAACAATTTTAAACATGTATGTACCTAATAACTGAGCATTTAAGTATTAACACAAAATTTTTAAATTTGAAAAAAAGTAGACAACTTTGCAATTTTAGCAAGAGATTTCAATGCTCCTCTCATGGTAACTGGATAGGATACACAAAATATCACTAAGTATATCAATACTATCAACCAACTTGACTTAAGTGAAAATGTATAGAACCAACAACACTACAACTAACAACAGCAAAATATACACTATTTTGAAGTATATATGAACTACGAAAACATCTCATATGTTGGGTCATAAAAAAGGTTTCAGTAAATTTAGAATTATCATGCAAAGTAAGTTCTCTGCTCTCAACAGAATTAAAACTACATCAATAACAGAAAAATGTTTGGAACATCCTCCCCTTTAAAAAAGAAAAAAAAAGAGCAAATTAAATCCAAAATTAGCAGAAGGAAGAAAATAATAAAGAGTAGAAAGCAGTAAAATGAAGGAACAGCTAACCATAAAGAAAACACAAAATAAAAAGCTGGGTCTTTGAAAAGATTGATAAAAATGATAAATTACACTAGTCAAAAATAAAAAAAAGAGAAGATACAAATTACTAACAACAGAAATAGACACCATAGACATTACAGACATTAAAATAATAGTAAGAGAAAATCATGAATTATTTTATGGCAGTAAGTTTGACATCTTAGATGAAACAGGCAGATTTCCTGAAAGATACAAATTAACCATGTTCAGTAGCCCTACATCTTTTAAAACCTTACCAGAAAGAATATCTCACATCCTTGTGGCTTCTAAATGATGAGTTCTATCAAACATTTAATGTAGAAATATTATCAATTCTCCACAAACTCTTCCAGAGAATTGAAGCAAAGGAAACACTTCCCAACTCATTCTAAAAAGCCAACTGATGATATTGCAAGAAAACCACAAACCAATACCCATCATGAATAACAAATGCAAAACTCTTTAACACAAGTTTAGCAAAGTGATTTCCACAATATATAAAAAAGGGAATACATAATAATCAAGTGGAATTTATCTCACATAAAAGCAAGGTTGCTTTAACATTCAAAATCAGTCAATGTAATTCATCCATTGTATTAACCAAGAAAACACATACATAAAAAAAGCAATCTCCAAAGATACAGAAAAAGCATTTATTTCACAAATGTAAATTTTAACTTTTGAAAAAGTGTAATTCACCATGTTAACAATATACATATGATCATCCCATTAGATAAAGAAAAACATTTGGCAAAATACAATACCCATTTATAATAAACAGCAAACTAGAAATAAAAAGGAGTTTCCTTAAACTGATAGGGAAATCTAGGGGGAAAAGTTGTACAAATGAGAAAATGACTGAAGTTTTTCTTCCCAAGATTAGGAACAAAGCAAAAATGCATGCTCTAACCACTTCTAGTCAACAATGTGCTGGATTTCCGAAGGAAATATAATAATAGCAGGCAGATAAATTAGAAAATGAAAGTAATACTGCCTTTTTGATAAATGGTATGTGATTATGTACTATTATTCCTATATAAGGAACCAACAAAAACCAAACAATAACAGCAAAAACTACCAGAGCTTATAAATGAATTTAGTAAGGTCATGGAATTAAAAGTCAATGTGCAAAAAGAAATTCACTAAGCAATACTGTTTAATAGCAACAAAAAACTGGAAATAATTGGGAATAAAATTAACAACGTGTGTGTAAGATCTGTACACTGAAAACAACAAAACACTGCTGATAAAAATTAAATATCTACATATATTAAGATATGTAACATATTTATGGAGCAGAAGATCCAATTCTCCCCAAACTAATCTATAGATTTGATGCAATTCCCTAATGAAAATCATAGTAGGAGGAGTCAACTGACTTACTTCAACATGAGAAGTCAGGGAGGCCCGAAGTTCCCTCGTCCTTCAAACACAGCAGTATTGAGGCAAAAACACTTGGAATTCCAGGACCCTAGGCTACAGATTGACAGAAATATATCCATGGGCCCATGGAGAAAGCTTGGAGAGACAGATCATTACTACAAGAACAAATCAAAGCACACCTGGTGGAAAGTCCAAACCACCACTACGAGTAGGGAAATAAAGCAACCTGAAATACAACCACAGAGAACATGCAACACACTCCAAAAATACCTTCTGAAGGGCCAGTCCCTGTACAACATATGACCCCTCTTTAGTACAGTACTACTTATAGGTGCAGGACACATAACAAGCAATTAAAACATGTAAAAGGCAGGAAACTAACCAAAATGGCAAAACAGAAAAATTCCCTGCAAGAGAAATTCCAGGAAGAAATGACAGCCAGAGAATTTCTCAAAACAGATATAACCAATGTATCTGAACAAGAATTTAGAATAATAGACACAAGACTAAGAGCTGGGCTTGAAAAAGGCATAGAAGACAACAGAGAATCTATTGCTAAGAAATAATCATGATGAATTAAGAAAAGCTATAAATGAGGTGCAAAGTAAACTAGATGTAGCAACAGAAGGATGAAGGAAGCACAGGGAAGAATAAGTGAAGTAGAAGATTAAATTATGGAAAATGATGAACCTAAGAAAAAAAGATATAAGAAAATACCAGATCACAAGGGGAGAATTAGAGACCTAAGTGATATAATGAAACATAATAATATCATAGGAGTTCCAGAAAAAGAAGAAAGATAGAAAGGGGGAGAGGTTTATTTGAACAAATTATAGCTAAGAACTTCCCTAATCTAGGGAGGAAGTGCACATTCAAGTCCAGGAGGCACAGAGAACTCCCTTTAGATTCAACAAGAATAGGTCTTCACCACAATCTATCATAGTGAAACTGGCAAAATTCATAGATAAAGAGAGAATTCTGAAAGCACTAGCGACAAACAGGCCTTAACCACAAGGGTAGACACATAAGGGTACAGTAGACCTGTCCACTGAAACTTGGGTGGCCAGAAGGGAATAACAAGAAATACTCACTGTGCTGAATAGGAAAAATATGCAGCCAAGAATCCTTTATATAGAAGGAAAGATAAAGGCTTTCCCAGATAAACAAAAACTAAAGGAGTTCATGACCACTAAAGCAGCCCTGCAGGAGATCCTAAGGGGGAATCTGTGAGTGGAAAGCAGCAAAGACTACAAAGAACCAGAGACATCCCCACAAGCACAAAGTCTATAGATAACACAATGGCACTAAATCCTTACCTTTCAATAATCACTCTAAATGTAAATAGACTAGATGCCCCAACCAAAAGAAAGAAGGCATCAGAATGGATTAAAAAAATAACATCCAACTATATGCTGTCTACAAGGGACACATTCTAGACCTGAGGATACCTACAGATTAAAGTAAAGGGATGGAGAACGATCTGCCATGCTATTAGAAGTCAAAAGAAAACTGGAGTAGCCATACTCATATCATACAAACTATATTTTAAACTAAAGACTGTAACAAGAGATGAAGAAGGGCATTATATCATAATTAAGGGGTCTATCCATCGAGAAGAGCTGACAATTGTTAATGTTTATGCCCTGAATTTGGTGGCACACAAATTTATATATATCACAAACATAAGCAATCTTATTGATAATAATACTGTAATTGTAGGTGACTTTAATACTCCACTTATAGCAATGGACACATCATGTAGGCAGAAAATCAGTGAAGAAACAATGGCCTTGAATGATACAGTGGAACAGATGGACTTGACAAATATATTCAAGACTTTTCATCCAAAAGCAGCAGAATACATATTCTTCTTGAGTGCCATGGAATGTTCCACAAAAAGGATCACATACCGGGTCACAAAAGAACCCTCAATAAATATAAAGGGACTGAGATTACACCATGCATATTTCAGATCACAACACTATGAAACTTGAAATCAACCACAAGAAAAAAATTAGAATACCTCCAAATGCATGAAAGTTAAAGAACATCCTACTAAAAAATGAATGGGTAAACCAGGTAATTAAAGAAAAAATTAAAAAAATATATGGAAGCAAACAAAAATGAAAACATGAAGTCCAAACTTTTGGGATGCAGCAAAGGGAGTCTTAAGAAGAAAAATACATTGCAACACAGGCCTATCTCAAGAAGCAAGAAAAATCCCAAATACAGAACTTAACCTCACACCTAAAGGAACTAGAAGCAGAACAGCAAAGAAGCAGAAGTAGAGAAATAATAAACACTAGAGCAAAAATAAACAGTTAAACAGACCAATGAATCCAAGAGATTTTTTTTGAAAGAATAAACAAAATTAATAAACAAAACCCCTAGCCAGACTTCTCAAAAAGAAAAAAGATAAAATCACAAATGAAAGAGGATAGATCACAACCAACAACAAACATTATTAGAGAATACCATGAAAAATTATATGCCAACAAACAGGACAACTGGAAGAAATGGACAAATTCCTAGAAACTTACATACTACCAAAACTCATATAGTAAGAAATAGAAAATTTAAACAGACTCATAGCCAGCAAATTCAATCGATTATCAGAAACCTCCCAACAAATAAGTATCCTGGGCCAGATGAATTCCAGGAAATTCTGCTAGACATTTAAAGAAAAATTAATACCTATTCTTCTCAAATTGTTCCATAAACTGAAATGGAAGGAAAACTTCCACACTTATTCTACAAAGCCAGCATTACCTTGATTCTCAAACCAGAGATCCCACTAAAAAAGAGAATTACAGGCCAATATCCCTGATGAACATGAATGCAAAAATTCTCAATAAGATACTAGCAAATTGAATTCAACAACATATTAAAAGAATTAATCACCATGATCAAATGGGATGCATTCCTGGGCTGCAAGGCTGGTTCAATATTCACAATCAATCAATGTGATACATCACATTAATAGAAGAAAGAATAAGAGGTATATGATTCTGTCAATAGATGTAAAAAAAAGTATTTGACAACATACAGCATCCCTTATTAATAAAAACCCTCAAGAAAGTTTACTTTCTTTTACTTTAACATAGTAAAAGCCATATATGAAAGGCCCACAGCTAATATCATCCTCAATGGGGAAAAACTGAGAGCTCTTCCCATGAGATCAGAAACACAACACGTATGTCCACTCTCACCACTATTGCTTAACATAGTGTTGAAAGTCCTAGCATCAGCAATTAGACAACAAAATGAAATAAAAGGCATCCAAATAGGCAAAGTCGTCAAACTTTCACTTTTCACAGATGACATTATACTCTATGTGGAGAACACAAAAGATTCCACCAAAAAACTGCTAAACTGATACATTAATTCAACAAAGTCACAGGATAAAATAATCAATGTACATAAATTAGTTGCATTTGTATACACCAATAATGAAGCAACATAAAGAGAAATCAAGGAATCAATCCCATTTACAACTGCACCAAAAACCATAAAATACCATAGAATAAACCTCACCAAAGAGGTAAAAGATTTGTATGCTGAAAACTATAGAAAACTTATGAAAGAAGTTGAAGAAGACACAAAGAAATGGAAAAACATTCCACACTCATGGATTAGAATATTGTTAAAATGTTGATATTACCCAAAGCAATCTACACATTCAATGAAATTTCAACCAAAATGACACCAGCACTCTTCTCAAAGCTAGAACAAACAATCCTAAAATTGATATAGAACCACAAAAGACCCAGAATAGCCAAAGTAATGTTGAAAAAGAAAAAAACAAAGCTGTAGGCATCACAATCCCAGATGTTAAAAAGCTGTAATCATCATGACAGTATGGTATTGGCACAAAAACAGATATATAGACCAATGGAATAGAGAACCCAAAATTGGACCCACAAATGTATGGCCAACTAATCTTTGACAAGGGAGGAAAGAGTATCCAATGAAAAAAAGACAGCCTCTTTAACACATGGTGCTGGGAGAACTGGACAGCAACATGCAGGAAAATGAAACTAGACCACTTTCTTACACCTTACACAAAAATAAACTCAAAATGAATGAAGGACCTGAATGTGAGACAGGAAACCATCAAAACCCTAGAGGAGAAAGCAGGAAATAACCTCTTTGCCCTCAACTGCAGAAATTTCTTACTTGATACATCTCCAAAGGCAAGGGAATCCAAAGCAAAAATAAATTATTGGGAATTATTGAGACCTCATCAGAGTAAAAAGCTTCTGCACTGCAAAGGAAACAATCAACAAAACTAATAGGCAACCAACAGAATAGGAAAAGATAGTTGCAAATGACATATCAGATAAAGGGCTAGTATCCAAAATTTACAAGGAACTCGCCCAAAAAACAAATCCAGTGAAGAAATGGGCAGACGACATTAACAGACACTTTTCCAAAGAAGACATCTAGATGGCCAACAGACACATAAAACGATGCTCACTATCACTCATCATTAGGGAAATACAAATCAAAACGACACTGAGATACCACCTCATGCCAGTCAGAGTGGCTAAAATGAACACATCAGGAGACGACAGATGCAGGTGACGATGTGGAGAAATGCACACCCTCTTACACTGTTGGTGGGAATGCAAACTAGCGCAGCCACTCTGGAAAACAGTGTGGAGGTTCCTCAAAAACTTAATAATAGAACTCATTATTTTTGCTCATACGTCTTAACAGAAGACCAGGGGAGAGGGGAAGGGGAAAAAAAGTTACAGAGAGGGAGGGAGGCAAATCATAAGAGACTCTTAAATGCTGAGAACAAACTGAGGGTTGATGGAGGCTAGGGGAAAGAGGAAAGTGGGTCATGGGCATTGAGGAGGGCATTTGTTGGCACTGGTTGTGGTATGGAAACCAATTTGACAATAAATTATATTTTAAAAAAACAGCACACTAGCATAAAAATAAATAAATAAATAAATAAATAAATAAATAAATAAATAAATAAATAAAAATAGAATTACTACAACCCAGCTATAGCACTACTAGGAATTTATCAAAGGATACAGAAGTGCTGATTCATAGGGGCACATGTACCCCAGTGTTTTCAGCAGCACTATCAACAATAGCCAAATTGTAGGAAGAGTCCAAATGTCCATCAACTGATGAATGGATAAAGAAGATATGATATTATATATATATACATGATGGAATACTACTTGGCAATGAGAAAGAATGAAATCTTGCCATTTGCAACAACATGGATGGAACTGGAGGGTATTATGCTAAGGGAAATTAGTCAGAGAAAGACAAATCTCATATGTGGAGTTTGAGAAACTTAACAGAAGATCATGGAGGAAGGGAAGGGGCGAAAATATCTCTGTTACAAACAGAGAGAGAGGCAAGCCAGAAGAGACTCCTAAATACAGAGAACAAACTGAGGGGTGATGGGTGGGAGAGGAAAATGGGTGATGGGCACTTAGGAAGGTCCTTGGTGGGATGAGCACTGAGTACTCTATGTAAAAAATAAATTGTGGAACTCTATTCCATTGTATACATTGGAATACACTGTATACATTGCATAGACTATTAGCCAACTTGACAATAAATTAAATTTTTTTTAAAAATCCTAGTAAACTTTTTTATAATATGGCATGCTTATTCTAAAATTTATATGAAAAAGGCACCTGGAGTCAGTAAAGTATGTCACTCTTGATCTTGGGGTTGTGCATTCAAGCCTCAGATTAAGAACAGAGATTACTAAATAATATTTTAATTAAAATTCATACAAAAATTTATATAGTACACCTAAAGGGATCTTGAAAAAGGAAAAACCCTAGGTCTCACACTATATATTTCAAAACTTATGTTAAAGCTATCATAACCAAGATGGTCTAATACCAACTAAAAGAAACACATATAGGTCAATGATACAGAATGTAAGTCAGAATATATCAATGATAGGGGTGCCTGGGGGGCTCAGTCAGTTGAGCATCTAACTTCAGCTCAGGTCATGATCTCACATGTGCAGAGCCTGGAGTCTGCTTCGGATTCTGTATCTCCATCTCGCTCTCTGCCCCTCCCCCGCTAGTGCTCTGTCTGTCTGTCTGTCTCTCTCTCTCAAAAATAAACATTGAAAAACTGTTAATAAAAAAAGGAATATATCTATGATAAGCCAATTTTAATGCATCAAATGAATGCAATGAGGAAAGAGTGGTCTCTCTTAACAAAGCCACATAGTCACATGTAAAAAAAAATGAAAGTCTACCCTTACCTCACACTATATATAAAATTAACCCCAAATAGATTGTAGACATAAAAGTTAGAGCAAAAACTATAAAACTTCTTGAAGAAAACATATGAGAAAATCTTGTGACCCTCAGTTAAATTCTTACAATAGAACATAAAAGATATTTTTTAAAAAACCATAAAAAAAGAAAATCAGCAAACTGGCTTTAATCAGAAGTAAAACTTTTGCTTTTCAAAAGACCATTAAGAAAATGAGAGAAAATACTTAACAAAATTGATAAAGGATTTTAATCCACAATACTTAAGAGTTCTTACCACTCAAGAATTACAACTCAATATTTTTAAAAATAGAAGATTTAAAGTTATCAAAAATATATATACAAATGGAAAATAAGCATATGAAAAGATGCTCAACATCATTAACTATTAGGAAAATGCAAATAAAACCAAGATGAGATGTAACTAGATAAAACACATCTACTAGAGTGATGAAAATTAAAACACTGATAACACTAAATGATAAGACTGGAGCAGGTAAGCCTTCATACATTACTAGTGGAAATGTAAAATGATACAACCACGTTGGAAAACGGTTTGAATTATATCTTTACAAGTGGTGAACCTTATATAACTTATAGCTGAATAAAGCTGAATTTTAAAAATCAACTTGACAAAACATTTTTATGAGTTTATTTGTTTCCAGAGAGCTGGGGAAGGGGCAGAGAGAGAGAGGGAGAGACAGAAAATCCCAAGCAGCCTCTGCGCTGTCAGGGCTCAATCTCACGAACCTCAAGATCATGGCATAAGATAAAATCAAAGAGTCTCCATGCTCGACCGAATGAGGTACTGAGGTGCCTCAAAATATTTTTAAATAAGTAAAATAAGGGGTGCCTGGGTGGCTGAGTCAATTAAGCGTTGACTCTTTTTTTATCATTTAATAAAAGTTTATTTATTATTGAGAGAGAGAAGAGAGAGAGAACGAAACGAGGAAGCAGAGGGGCAGAAAGAGGGAGACAGAGAGGATCTGAATCAGGCTCCACGTTGACAGCAGAGAGCCTGATGTGGGGCTTGAACTCAGGAACTGAGAGACCATGATCTGAGCTGAAGTCCAATGGTTAAGTGACTCAGCCACTCAGGTGCCCCTAAGCACTGACTCTTGATTTGGGCTCAGATCATGATCTCATGGGTCATGAGTTTGAGCCCAGTATTGAGCTCTAGGCTGACAGTGTAGAGCCTCTTGGGATTCTCTCTCCCTCTCTCTGTCCCTCCTCCATTCTCTCCCTCTCCCTCTCCCTCCCTCCCTCTCTCTCTCTCTCTCTCTCTCTCTCTCTCTCTCTCTCTCTCTCTCTCTTCCCCCACCCCAACCAATGTGGAAAGATGAAGATATCTAGTACCACCTAACACCCCCATCCAAGAACTAACAGAGGTAAGAGAAAAGGAAAAAGAAAGAGACTCCCTAATTAAGATAAAAATTCAGTCACCTGGACAAAACAGAGGTTCAAGATAGAAACTGAGTTTCAAATAAAGAACAAAAAGGAGATGCCTTGAACATGTGACATTATAGACTGCAATGTTCTTCTACAGTCTCCTGTAAGCAGGGAGGTTATCATGGGAAGCATTTTATGTTCTTTCTTTAGATGAATTACACCTATATAGGTAGGCTACCAGAGAAAAGACTTCAAATCACCACTACTCAAGAGACTACAGAACCAAACTCTTCAGATGACTTCTGTAACAATTTCACTAGATAAACTGAATTATCAAACACATTTATTAAGTTTCTCAAACGGATTTGCAAGTAATAAACAATCTTAGGGCAAGCCCAAACATTTGTTAACACTAAACAAAATGAGTAAAGGTTACCCATTTTACAACTATTTAAATAAATACAATAATAGTATCACCAGAATTCATTTTTTACACTGAGAAAAGTGTTAATCTGAGGTATTAACAAGGTGGAAGCAGAGAGATTGTCACCGTGTGGGTATATGTGTGTGTGCGTTTTAAAAATTGTATTTCTTTTTTTAGATTCAATTTAGTTAACATATAGTGTAGTACTGGTCTCAACTATAGAATTTAGTGATTCATTACTTACATATAACACACACCGCTCATCCCAACAAGTGTCCTCTTTAATGCCCATCACCCATTTAGCCCATCCCCCTCACCCACCTCATTTTCATCAACCCTGTTTGTTGTCAATAGTTAAGATTCTCTCATTGTTTGCCTCTCTGTTTTTATCTTATTTAACTTTATTTTTCCTTTGCCTATGTTCATCTGTTTTGTTACTTAAATTCCACATGAGTGAATTCATATATTTGTCTTTCACTGATTGACTTATTTTGCATAGACTAATACACTCTAGTTCCATCCATATTGTTGCAAATAGCAAGATCTCATTCTTTATGATTGCCAAGTAATCTTCCATTACACATCTTCTTTAATCTCTCATCAGTTGATGGACATTTGGGCTCTTTCCATAATTTGGTTATTGTTTATCATAAAAAATATATTCCTAATTTTTCTAAAATGACCACATACATAGTCCTTTACTTTACAGAATACTAGAAAGTATGTGTTTTAAAGTAAAAGACTTTTAATTACCTCTTTAATATGTTCTTAGAAATTTAACAGCACATTGTCTGATTAAACATGTGATAATACCCAGATCTACACTGTTGCAATTAATCCCAGCAATTCAGGCAAGGACCTTACTCTAGGGTCAATATTCAGAGACTCAACCGAGTAGTTACAGCAATTGCAGCACAAAAAAACCTCTGCACTTCCATATTCTGATCCATAAAATGGGGACAAATTGCTGCACAGCCTAACATTTGCAAAAGCAACCAGCACAGTGTCTGATGTTTAATAAGCCCACGAAATATTTGCTGAATTAGCTACCACTGTCTTCACTTCTACTGGCCTCTAGAAGAATCTGTCAATCAAGCCTTCCCAGGAGAACAGTCACCTATCTCATCATGGTACTGTAGTACTCTTCTGAAGGTAAAACAGACCTTTAGTGATGTCACTCAGTGCAACAACCACTTCCCATTTCTACTGCAGTATTTGTATAATGAATGCAACCTCGTAAGTGCATAAGAATTCTGGTACCCTGAAGCTCTTCTCTCATTTGAAAAAAATATTCCTAGCATGAAGTGAGTTCACCTTGCCTCCTTGATCTAAACCCTCTTAAGTGTGATGACTTACCATCACTCTTATAAAATCCAAGAACTTTACTGTGGTCTATCAGGCTTTTCATTATTTGCCACTGCCTAACTCTTAACCTCATTTCCTACCACCTTCCCCATCCATCCACTGCATTTCTTGCTGTTCCTTGAAGACATCAAATATAAGCCTATGCACTTGTCTCAATAAGTACACACTGCCCTGAAACTCATATAGCTTGTTCCCTCACATCAGTCAGATTTGTTTAAATATCACTTCCACAGACAAAATTTCTTTAACTACCCTTTCTAAAGTAGCATACTCTTTTATTCTCTATCCTCTTAATTTGCTTTTTTTTCTCCCCATAGCAATTCAAATATATACTTATTCATCTGTTGTGACATAAGCTCAATGGGAATTGAGACTTCATCTCATTCACTTTTGTATATCCAGAGCCTAGAACACTGCCTGGCATAAAGTGACACTGATTATCCACAGTGAATCTGTTCATTAACTAAGTGGGAATATTTGAGTATTCAAGAAAACTTCCAAGGGGCACCTGGGTGGCTCAGTTGGTTAATCTTCCAACTTCAGCTCAGGTCATGATCTCACAGTTCGTGGGTTCAAGTCCCACATCAGGCTCTGTGTTGAGAGCTCCAAGCCTGGAGCCTGCTTCAGGTTCTGTGTCTCCCTCTCTCTCTGCCCCTCCTCTGCTTGTACTCTCTCTCTCTCTTTCTTTTAAAAATAAACATTAAAAAATTTTAAAAAATAAAGAAAGAAGGCTTCTTAATAAATGACAATGGTATGAGGAATGCAAAGACCAGTGGCTGAGTGGCCATATAAACTTAGAATACTTACAGTTGCAAAAGGAAAAATCTAGAGGAACTGGATTAGCACCAGAATTAGAGAGATTTTTACTAGGTGGAGGATGATCATCAGGATGGATGCAAAAGGAAGAAGGCCAGGCCACAGTTGGTTGAGGCCTAAGCCAAAAGGAGAAAAACTTCTACTTTTTAGTCTCACCTATTCTCCCTCATCTTCCTTCCTTTAATATTTCCTCTCTCAGCGTCTACCCAGTTTTGCCATCTCTTCACTATGTCTTTACCTCCTCCTCTTTTGCTTCCTCTGTCATAAACTGTTTTCTAGATTATACCCAAAGAGTTTTTCTTTTCCTGTGAATCAGTAGCCTCAGCAGAAGAAAAGCTCTCTAATGAGAAACTGTAAGTAATATATTTGATATTTGTTTAAATGTCAAGGAGTACACCAACATCATTATTAGCAGTATCAAGTACTCATCATGAAAGCAATAGAATGAAACAAAGAATCATGAAGCCATTCCTTTTCACAAACTCTTACATCAAGAACTGAATGCTTTATCATAGGTCTAACAGGAGAGACCTGGCAGGGGACCATGGGGAGAGGAAGGGGGAAAGAGAGCACGGAAGAGTGAGGGACGCGGATCAAGGGAGACTACTGAATACTGGAGAAGAACCATGGACGGAAGGGGGAGGAGGGGAGGGGGTGATGGTCATGGTGGGGGGCACTTGTGGGGAGAAGCACTGGGTGTTATATGGAAACTAATTTGACAATAAACTATTATAAAAAAAGATAAAAAATAAAATAAAGAACTGAATGCTTTATGATTTCATCTATTTAATATTTTTGTCTTCCTTCTCCAGAATGTATCTTTAAAATACAACCAACACGCATTTTATCTTTATTGAAGTATAATTGATATATAAAAATTACACTTATTTAATGTATACATTGTGATAAGTTTGGACATATGCATACTCCCGATACCATCACTACTACCAACATACTATAAACATATCCATTATCTCCAAAACTTTCCTAGTGTTCTCTTGTGTCTTTGTTTTTGTTATGTCCCAAGAAAACTTAACAAGAGATCTATCCTCTTAACATATTTTAAAGTACAAATACCATATTGTTAACTATAGCCATCAGGTTATACAAAAAATGATCAACATCTTTGATTTTTATCCTCACACTCCATTTAAAAAAAACTCATGACATATCCACCAAAATATATTTGCTAAAATCCTAAGCCTGACATTACCCTTTTTTATTAAGTGATCTTGATGCATATTAAAGTTTAAAAACAATGAAAACTGACAAACAGTACCATTAGGCTTATAAATGATTGTGTATCCCCACCCCTCACCAAATGACACTGGCATTCAACTGGACCTTTCGTAGAATAATCTCTAACACATTAGCAGGAGCCGAAATAATAGCATCTATTATTTCAGCGAAATGTTTCCCAAAATATCAAATCCCAGAAAGCCAACTTACTCTTTTGGAAATCCTCCCATAAGAGGTTACAGGTAGAACATGATCTCCATAATTCAAAATGAGTCTTGAAAAAGTAAACTTTAAATCAGAATTTCAGTAGAAATTCATAGTGAAGTTCATGTTTTGCCCATTAATCCTAGAGAATAAATAAAATCCAAATAAGGAGAAATGAGTTTATTTTTTTAAACATCAGATATATTTACAAATGACAAGGCATTAAAATTTATACACTACAAGATGACCTACTTACAGCTAATGAATATACTTCATAACAAAAAAGATATCAAGTCTTACATGATTTACTCCATTATTTTGGTAACTATGCTTAAATTAACTCCAATTATAACCATAAGTTCAAGACTTAAGAGAACAAAAGTTAATTCTACAAATTAAAAATCAAAAGCCTAGAACATTCTCTACACTTTCCTTGTTTCATCTTTTCAATCCCCACACCCACATTCCCTGTCTCTGTCACTGTACATTCAAGTACAGAATACTATCATATCTGATAGGGTCTGTATAAACTATGTGTAGCTACCAGTGTGGCTTTATTACCTGCTTTTCTTAGTTTCCAGACCAATGCAAAAAGGTGAACATTTGTATACATGTGTCTCCCCACCCCTTACCAAAGTTGTGCCTTCACTGACACATTATTCAGTACCAAAAAATGACAAGTGCAGAATGTCAGAAATGCTTATATTAGTCCATATTAATACTACAACATATTTACTAACTATGAACGGAGAGGTCCGAATTTAGCTTAGTTAGCAGTCTAATCTAGATTAAAACAAAACACATGTCCTTAAAGCATTCTTATTCTCAAATAACTCATAACTTATATAAAAGGTTAGTTAGTATTTACAAGACAGAAAGCTAGAATAATAATAGTAGCACCGAAATATTCTTTTTCTCATTTTCACTAAGTTGGTGTTAACTTTATGAAATGTTGACAGTGCTATCAATGTAATATAATAAACATGAAAAGGTGCCCATGTACAAAGAAAATGTAAAAATTCCTACTGACAACAGCAAAAACAAAAATAATGTCTCTTTTCTTTTCACATGCCCTTTTTGTTAACTTAAGAGCTTGTGACTTTGTTACCTATATATGATAGTAAGATTGATCTTGGATGCAGTGTGTCTAGATAGAGGCTTCAAATATAACTGAATAAAATTATATTTCTCTGTGTCCCATAAAAGATCCATCAAACAGGACCCAGTTCTCAATCCCCTATGTTAGAAGCTGCAACAAATGCAGCTAAGCAAGAAAAAAAATATCTAAATAACTCTTGGAAGTAGCATATGGAGACATTACATCTTTGTTAAAATCTCAAGTCTTACATTATCTAAAGATTTAAATCACCTTTAAAAGAGAATTTATTAAAATTCTAAACTCATATTGTGTATCTTTTTTGTAAGTGGCTATATATTCCTAATAACATGTTTGTATCGTGATGTTACCCATATAAATAAAAGCATACAGTCGTTTTAGGGATTAATAGAAAAAAAGATATCTGCATGGAACATTTCCCTCATTAGATATTATCATGTTAGCATATTTTTCCTATTGCTGATTTTTACCCTTAAGTTTCTCTCCATATACTGCCAATAATGCAAATGCTTTAATTGCACATTAGAAGGATTTCAGTTTCCTCTAAAAATTGCTATAGAAATTAGCCCCAAAGAGACTCCGTAACACATATAAAAATCAAGATATGACTAAGTCAAATTGGCATACCAGCTACCACAGACCAAAGGCACCCAAATACCTTCCTCAGTTAATATCTATTAACTATCAGATTAGTAGAGCATTCATGTTAACAATTTGTATTTCCATATAGAAGTGAATCTGTTTAATGATAAATTTCTCAGTAGAGGCAGTTAGTATAACAAAACTGAAAAAGTGTTGGGGACAAGTATTTACTGAGTATGTAAAAGACAAGATACTAAACCCTTTACATATTCCATTCAATCCGTACAATGCTATAAAGTAGGTATTATTATCCCCCTTTTTCAGAGGAGGGAACTGAACCTCAGAAGTTAGCAATTTATCTAA
Organism: Helogale parvula; assembly: GCA_004023845.1. Taxonomy (NCBI): domain Eukaryota; kingdom Metazoa; phylum Chordata; class Mammalia; order Carnivora; family Herpestidae; genus Helogale; species Helogale parvula. Next base: position 3,594 of record PJEM01010364.1, on the reverse strand, counting down.
GTTTAAAAGCTAGTAAATAGTGATACTGGATTTAGAACCCAGCTTTTCTATATGCCAGAACCCCTAATGACACCAGAGAAGGAAATTAAACAAATAACTGTAACCATGGGATTATTGATCTTGTGCTAGATAATAGTATTGAAAATATTTCAACTATAGGGGTACCTGGGTGGCTCAGTCGGGTAAGTGTCTGACTCTTGATTTCAGCTCAGGTCATGATTCCAGGGTCATGGGATTGAGCCCTGGGATGCAGAGCTGGCTTGGTATTCTTTCTCTCCCTCTCTCTCTGTCCCTACCCCACTTTCACTCACTTACTCACTCTCGAAATAAATATATAAACTTTAAAAATCATGCAACCATGAAAGTATTAAATAATTTTGAAAAGGGAACTGATAATTTGCTGAAAATTTCTAGTTTTTAAACAAGACTCTACATAATCAAGGGAAAGGCAAATAAACATTTTAACTAATGTTCAACAAGATAGTGCCTAACACTGTTTCTGAATATGAGGTGTTTTATACATACTTGTTTTTTGGGTTTAAGTTTTTTAAAAGTTTTTTCATTTATTTATTTATTTATTTTAGGAGTGAGATATCATGAACAAGGAAGAGGCAGAGAGAGACGGAGAGACAGAGAATCCCAAGCAGCCTCTGTGTTCCCACTGCAGGCTCGAACTCCTAAATCATGAGATCATGATCTGAACAGAAATTAAGAGTCGGATGCTTCACCGACTGAGCCACCCAGGCATCCCTAATAAAGACTTGTGGTACTGAACCAAACTAACCTGAGGCTGACCATATAAATAAATACAATATCTCCCTGTCACTTTCCAAAAGATACATGAACCCACTCTCAAGATATACAAGATTAAATTTACTAGATTAAAATACATAATTAATATGTTTAAACAACTGATCAATAGGTAGAAAAAGGTGCATGTCAGAGGTTCCAGGGGTGGGATAGTTACATATATATGGAGTAAAGAAATCCCACATTCAGGGTGGCACATTTGGTTCCTATTATAATCAATACAATATCGATTAAGGATCAAAAAGCAGATGAAATAATCAAGAAAATTTCCAAATAACTCTTAAAATCCAACAATTAAACTTTTAATCTGAAAGTTACTTTCCTTTACATAAAACATTCCAGTGATTTCAACAATTTTCCTATTTGGATAAAGCTATTTGAAATCATAGCTCCTAATAATTTAAATAATCTGTTAATAAGGGCTAACCAAGTCAGAGTTAAATGGGTATGGTTTGGGGCACCTGAGTGGCTCAGTCATTAAGCAACTGACTTCAGCTCAGGTCATGATCTCACAGCTGGTGAGTTCAAGTCCCAAGCAGGTGAGCACAAGCTCCAGTTGGGATGAGCTCGAACCCCCCATCAGGTGAGCATGAGCCCCCCATCAGGTGAGCTCATGCCCCACTTTGAACAAGCACAAACCCAGTTTCAAGTAAAAACAGGAGCCCCAAGTGAGCCTCTCTTCCTTCTCTCTCCCCCCCCCCCGCCCCTCGCTCACATGCACCTTCTCTCTCTCTAAAAAAATAAAAGTAAGCAGGGGCACCTGCGTGATTCAGTCGGTTGAGCGACCGACTTTAGCTCACGGTTCGTGGGTTTGAGCCCCTCATCGGGCTCCGTGCTGATAGCTAGTTCAGAGCCTGGAGCCTGTCTTGGGAGGGAGGGAAGGAGGGAGGGAGGGAGTGTGTGTGTGTGTGTGTGTGTGTGTGTGTGTCTATCTCTCTGACCCTTCCCTGTTCATGCTGTCTCTCTCTCTCTCTCAAAAATAAATAAGAAACTAAAAATATGTATTTAAAAATAAGTAAATAAATAAATAAAATGGCTTTGGTCTTGTTTCGAAAACATATCCTCTGAGTAATTTTTGCCTATATTTACCAACATATATAACCTATACCATCTATAATCATTAAGATAATTAAACCAAGTTAAGACTCATGTGTCCTGCAAATTTCCAAAGGTCAAAATTTTTGTTGCTGACAAACACACCAAAGGTCAACTTTATAAAAGGTGAAACAGACAGGCATTTAAAAAAAATTTTTTACCTTATTTTTCCTTTTGAGAGAGAGACAGAGAGTGGGCAGGAGAGAGCAAACAGAGAGGGAGACAGAGAATCGGAAGCAGGTTCCAGGCTGAGTTGTCAGCACTGAGCCCCAAGCGGGGCTCAAATTCATGAACCACGAGATCATAACATGTGCAGAAGTCGGACACTTAACCAACTGAGCCACCCTGGAACAGACAAGGCAATGTAAACTGCTATGGACAACCAAGGAGAAAAGTAGGACTAAAAGCACATTAAGTATGCAAGTGTGTTTTATACATACATGACAGTGCTATAGTATACTCAAAGATTAAACGTGCACGCATGCACACACACACACCCAAAATGACCTCTCTGAAGTTACAACAAAATTAATATTATCTAGTGGAATAACAGATTTTGTGCATGTTGGTATTACTCAAAAATGTGTTCAAATTTAAACCTTGGCACAGTATAGATAAGTGACTCAAAGATAATCAAGAAATTAATTAACACCCCACCCAAGATCATTTACACAGTTTAGAGTTTAAGACTAATTCATAAAAATTATATTAGTATGCCTTATGTCTTCTTCATAAATTATTATAAATTATATAATTTAAATGAATAAACAGAAAAATATGGATCAAAATTACAGCATTAATTAATATCACCTAAGATTATTAACCAAAATAGAATTATAATTAAGATGAAAATGATTAATAAAATCTGTTGAATTAAACTTATAAAATTAGTCTCATCTACTGTTTCAATATTTATGTTTTCAGGCAATTTTTATGTAAAATTGTCAATCTTGTCACATTTGAAATTTGGGCAAAGTCAAATTTTAGCCAGTTCAGAAAGTAAAAAAGATTGGGAAAAAAAAGAATCACATAGTAATTTCTGAAAATGTGTTAATAATTTGTCACAGTTACTCAGATATTAAGGTTGCTCATCTTGCTCGTTGTTATATTCCCAGACCAGGCATAGTGTTCTGCAACGCTACAAGTAGTCAATTATATCAAACTGAGGTTACATCTTTCAGCAGGCTGTACCAAATTATTTTTCATAAAGATTTCCCACCTTGAACATTTAGTGAATGTCTGCCTATGTACATTTTTCTGGGAAGAGGATTAATATCTTTTATCACAGACTCAAGTGACTATTTGGCACCAAACAGAATTCAAAGCTACAGCCTGAGAGAAAATATGGGCATGCTAAATGTAAGTTGTGTCTCTCAAACACAGAGTAAAGAGCTGACGTACCTCTAAGAATAGTTCAGAAGACAAATCAAAAGACTATAGATGCTGGCGAGGGTGTGGAGAGACGGGCACCCTCCTACACTGTTGGTGGGAATGTAAACTGGTGCAGCCGCTCTGGAAAACAGTGTGGAGACTCCTCAAAAAACTATCCATAGAGCTCCCCTATGACCCAGCAATAGCACTGCTAGGGATTTACCCAAGGGATAAAGAAGTGCTGAGGCATAGGAGCACATGTACCCCAATGTTCATAGCGGCACTTTCTACAATAGCCAAATCATGGAAAGAACCTAA